>JAHWFO010100092.1:392436-421239 GCA_023313115.1 Rhysida immarginata
TTCCTTTCATGAGCTCTGTTCACTAGCAAACGGACAACTTTTGTTGGCAACTCCTGACCTATGCCACCTACGTGCACGCCACTTGGACGCTTTCCTGGGAGCACGCAGCCCGTTCATCGTTCCAATTTGACAGATGATACAAAACATCTTGGTAGCACAAACTCACGTTTTTTCCATAACATTTTGACATAATTGCTGGGAAATTTCGGCAATGTGTCGAATTTCATCTTCATTGATCGTCTCTGATTGACATTCACTTTACCCTTAAGAGAGCCCCAGAGAAAGAAGACTAACGGTGTTACGTCACATGAGCTTGGCGGCTAATTCACATCACCTCGCTGCGACATAACGCAGTTTCATTGGCAGTGTGACATGTTGCACTGCCCTGTTGAAACCGGCACTCAAATTTATTGATCAAATTCACCACGGCATTACGTGAAGGTGCATTACGGTGACCAAGAAAGTGCGGCATCTGCGAACAGTTTTAATAAAATGTTTACCAATTTTGTAGTGAATTTTTACAATTTCTACGCGTTGTTCGATTGTGTAGTTTTTGCATAAGATAACCTCAATGTTTAATAATGACAGCATAAAAAATTCTCTACTCCGATTGTAGCACGGAAAAAAATGGCGAAAAATTCCAAATGTCAGTTCATTTGGGACATCGTTTATGTTAAAACTACTTCTTTCCGTTTATTGAGTTTGGTTGTACAAGGACGACTGCTGCCATTATGAGGGCTATTGATTTTAACAATGGGAGATGGAACTTAAGGAGCTAGCCAAATAAATTAAATTTTCTTTATAGCAGGGCTTCGAAAAAAGATTTGTTTGGGCAGACAAGGCTATAGTTCGGACGAGAAAATTGGAGCTTGTGACTGGAGAAGGGCAATTCTCCTTAATTTCCTAAGTTAGTAGTGGGTGGCGCAAAAAAAAGGTGTTAGAAAGTTTTTGTCTACTGTGGTATAATCATACGCCGTAAATGATTTTCCTCGTGATACTGCTCTATTGCAGTGTTCTGAACATTCTATAGCTCGCTCACTGATGTCTCTCTTTACATTTCAGAATGGAAGCACTAACGGTGGAACAGAGTGATAATAAAATTGTAAAATCCTTTGATACGGGATTTTGTACCGTACCGTAATTTTGTTCCATGGTTTATACAGGTTGGTGAAACGTTTTGAAACGACCGGATCTGTACATGATTCCAGGAAGGGACACTCAGGACGACCAGCCTCACCACGAAAATGATGTTCTTCAGAGAGCACCACGGAATTCAGTTCAAGGCTCTACACACTGATTGCAGCAGACGGAAATCACTTTGAAAATCTCCTGCATTAAATTTCAGGATGTCTGTTATAGCATAAATATGACAACAAGAATCTATAACTTCATAGTACTGTATGTCGTAGTAGACAAAAATTTTCTAACATCTTTTTTACGCTACCCGGTACTTAGAAAGTATACTGTTTAATAAGAAGGAAATTTACCTAGTATTTTATAAGGTAATGGAGCTCGCTAAAGGGATTTGTTATAGAAGCTCTAGACATGGGCGATTTTTTACTGATCAAGGAAACTGATTTCTTCTTTGCTGAACTGTCGGACGAGAAGACATTTTGGAGTGTCGACGGCGGTTGATAGAGGATTACGGATTTTTGCTTAATATTGAAGGTATGATTGCATATTGGTATCACTCATTTTGTTTTATTGGCTTTTCATCCCACTGTGGATGAAAAAAAGGAACATCATGGGAGACACATTTCATGTGATGCTTATCGAAGAATGGCAAAACCACTTCTGCATGGAAGAAACAAGGAACCATATGTTCAGCTTAATTTTGTTTCGATAACTTTATTTCTGTATTTATAGAGTGAACAAAGAGCACTAATCCGAGGCCGGATGTAACGCGAATGTTTGGCGATCCAAACAGGTGAACCGCACAGTGGAATTTTCTGTTGATGTCTCATTGTAACCCTAGGAAAAGAAATTATTGTAAAGAGTAATGTTGTTCCACTTTCGTGCACACTTTTTGCCAAAGTTCGCATTCTTCCACTGTTGTGAGAAAGGAATTACACAATTTTACCTCTGTTAACTTTTCTCTTGAACTATATTTGTATGAGCAATTAAAGATAATAATTGAGTAACGCCATCCCAAAAACTATTGCCTATTAATGTAACTTTCGTAACTATGTATTTTATTTTCATGATCACCCCATTTGGAGAATGTAATCTCTGACCCCACGAGTTGTCACAAGTGCAGGAAAACACCCAAGCCGGCCTCTGAAAATGACAGAGAGGAACAGAAGAATGTTAAAAAGGGTAGTGCACACAAACAGATTAAAATCAGCGCAGACTATCCGTTAAGGGTTCCGAGCACTGATAATAATACCGAGAGCATTAATACCTTACGTTAAGAACTCCACAGTCTTGATTTCCATGGAGAGTTGGAACAAGCCAAACACCACAAGAGCAAACATGGCAGCTCACCTGCCTTGATGCTAAGAGGATGTGATGTGTACAATGTGCCATTGGAAAGAAGGGATATGTACTACGGAGCAATGAATTGAGTAGTACTGTAAATTTTACTAAATTTTATTTATCTTTTAATTTATTGAATCTGGTGCCTTCTAATGCATTCTGGATAATAGATTAGTTGTTGGATGCATAATCAATAATTCTACAGCATAAATTGTAAGAGGTACAGTCGGGTGCAAAAAGGTTTTTACCTGCTCCGTAGGGGCTGAGCTTTCTGGATGTTGATCGGTTGCAAAATCAGGTACTTGTACTGAGAGTCAAGGCAGATTAGAATGGACCTGTCCCTTCTGAATGAAAATAGGATAGCAGGTACAGGCTTGGGATGTGCTCGTCGCGTGCTCCCTCCTGACAATAATAAGCGATAGCGGCTGACAGCTGCCTCGAATGGCAGAGTTCGAATCCGATATGGATAGACTTTTTTTTTGCTCATTATCACTTTTTTGATTTCGTTGAACTTTTAAACAGTGTATGTAAAGAACACCATAAACAGACTAAAATTGTTTCATTCAAGGGTGCAATTTGATCTGCTTATTTGAGGGTTTAAAAAGCTTTTCATGTTAATTGTCATGTTATGCTTTTTCTATATTTTTGTTAAGAAAATATACATTAATTCATATCACCGTTACTTTTACAAAAATCCTCTTTTGTTCAAATCATTTATTATTCTCTACTATTAAAATATATAATCCTATTTATTAAAACGCAAAGCATTTTTTGTAAGAGAAAAATTGGCACTTCTGCGCATGGGCATCTGAAGCCATCAAAGAAAGTTACGACAATCCATCAGAAGCCAGAGATTGTTGTAATGAGACAATATTCAATCATTGTTTTGAATTAAATAAACTGAAGATTTGCAGAAAGAAAATCCTGCCTTGATCATTTTATGACGTTTCCTTGAGACTACTGAAAAACTCTGAAAATGTTATGTTCAATGTTATGTCGTTAGAAAGAGTTTTAAAAACTGATCATTTTATCCACCGACACAATATGTCTCAGTTTAATACTTTCAGAGAAATTTAGTTTAAAGCTATTTTGATTTTATATATTTAATTAACTCATTTCTTATTCTTTGTGCATAATGAGATATTTAAGCTCTGATTATTTTATTTGTTTGTGCATAATGATTATTCTATTTGTTGCTCTGACAATTTTTTATTTTATTATTTTTTTAATTAAAGAGATGGGGATTAATAATAAGATGGGTTGTTCTCTGTCAATTTTGACGGGATCCATCTAGTTATATAATAAATTTAAAAAAAAAATTTCGGATGATTTTGGCATAATTATTGTTGATTATTTTATATACACACAAAAAAATGAGACTTGTAACTTTTCCAGCAGTCAAAAGAAAATAGCTTCCACTTACACCTGTAAATCACTTCCGCATCACACCATAACGAGCGCTGCATCAGCTTTTCTCTTGATCACGCATATGATTATATCGATACTGTGCACCCTTTATGTTACATTATTAACCAAATAGATTAGTTTATTATTAAGAAAACAAACATTCTCATTAGAACAGCCAAAATAATCTTTTTGTCAACATAGTTGAGCACGTGACGTAAAACTTACCTACCCCCGATGCTAAGCAAAAACTTAATGGAATCGTTCCATAGTAAGCGTGTTCGACTAGACACCTGGAAAAAATAATCTCATTGGATTGAACTATTGTAAGGAAGCCGAACAATTTTGACTTAGGTTAAAACCTTTATGCACCCGACTGTACGTAAGCATCTTCTTCCTTCCCGTGTTGGTCGAGGAGCATGAAGCAAGAAGGTGAAAAAATTTTTTCTGCCTAGCTCGCATTCTCCAGACTTCACCATCGACCCACGCTAGAAAATAGTATTATGGACTGATATTCCATTTCTGTATTTATCAAGGAATTTGAACGGCCTCCAAATGGCGAATGATATAAGTTGATAATAGAAAGTAGAATTAATCTAAATGACGATTTATTATTTCCATCTTAGGAAAATTTCAAATTTAAAAGTCAGTTAGATGCACATGGAATGTGCGTTCAGTTCAATAAAGTTATTTTTAAAACGCTGGAATTACACTCACGAAGACTTCTTATGTAGATGACACTCAAACATTGTAGACACAGTTACCAAACTCTGATGACTTCCTTTCCAGATGGTAACAAAACGAAAACGTTCTTATATATAATTTTACTTTTAATTTTTTAATTAAATCATCTATTTATCATGATACCATCATAATCGGTGTCTGTGCCATACAGAATTGAAGGAACCGGCGTTGTTCCATTTTATTTTATATTTTATATTCAACTTTTGCCATCATATTCAACTGGAGAGTTTGTCGAATTTTACTTATGAAGTTCAGTTAAAAGTGAGTTAGACGTGTTTCAAATCGGTGCATCATTTATGCTTGTCTATATGTGAAGGTTAGACAAAATAATAATAAAAAGAAACTACATAAAAACAGGAAAACTTTTAATCTTATAGCTCAGGATCTATGTTAGCTTTCAGAGCAGACTGAAAAGTTCATTTGGAGTTCAAAGCATACATATCCTAGATGGTGGTTAATGGAATATTAACCTTATATCATTCACTAAATTTTCATCTTAGGAGAATTTCAAATTTAAAAGTTTGATGCACATGGATTATGTGTTTAGTTCAGTAAAGTTATTCTTAAAACGCTGGATATTCTTGAAGAGTATCATTGAAGAGAGAAATTCAAAAAGTTATGTTATCTATGTGTAACGACAAAACGTAAAAGAAAGTTTGTTGCAGATTCAACCAATGAAAATGAAATTCGTATCTTATACTCCGATTTTAAAGAAAGAGGATACTTAGGTGGCAGAAACTTGATTACAGGATACATGTATGGAGAGTTATGGGGAGATATTCCACTGAAAAACTCTAATGTGAAACAAAAAAACAAAAACAAAAAAAAAACAACAAAGGCTTCATTCAAAAGCGGCGAAGGTAAAATTGCGCATCAATTTACCGGGTGGAGCAAAAAAGGTGTTAGAAAGTATTTGTCTCCTACGACATAATATGAGGTTATAGATTCTTGTTATGCTATAGCAGACATCCTAAAATTTAATGCAAAGGTTTTCAACGTGATTTCCATCTGTTGCAATAAGTGTGTAGAGTCTTGACCTGAATTCCGTGGTGACTCGCTGAAGAACATCATTTTCGGCTGCACGAATCTCTCTGGAAATTGCAGTACGAAGATCCTGGAGTGTTGCATATGCATCTTTGAAAACTCTGTCCTTCAGATAGCCGCATAAGAAATCGTCTCACCACAGCATTACTTCCAGCATTTTCTTAAAAATTCTTTACGATAAACACACACTGTTCTGACATTAGTGCTTTCATTCTGAAATGTAATGAGAGACATTAGTGAGTGAGCTATAGAATGTTCAGAACTGCAATAGAACAGTATCACGAAGAAAAAAATCATGTACGGCGTACCGCAGTAGACAAAACCATGTACGTCCTTAACACCTTTTTGAATTTTCTCAATAAAGTATTTCACACCGAAGCGTCAAACATATTTCTAGAATGAATAATATTATGATCTCATCAGAAGACTCCGTGATATTTCTGTTCGTAATTATTTATCTAAGTTTCATTAAATGTCAGTTACATGTGCGTCAGATCAGGAACATTATACAGGGTGGCCCATAAATAAGTTCAGGTGTTTGACTGCCAATAGCTCCATTGTAGAACACAATTTATTTAATCTGTGAAGTGGTACATCATCAAAGGATACATCATCTCTATGTGCGGTTTTCTAGTGCAATATCAATCTGTGCTCCATCGACATCGATTACTGCTTGGAGGCTTAAAGCTACGTATGCACACGCCTTGCGGCAGAACTCAATAGAAATCGCGTTAAATTCTTAATTATCATTTCCTTCAGTTCTGCGATGCCGTCAATAGGGTGAGCATAGACTTTCTCTTTGAGATAGCCCCACAAGGAAAAATCGGGGGGCGTCAGGTTTGGGGATCAGGCCGGCCACTAGACGGGGGCCACGGCCCCCAATCGACCTTTCAGGGAAAGTTTCATTCAGAGATGAGCGGACATCCAAACTGTAATGAGGCGTGGTCCCGTCTTGCTGCTACCACTTTACGGATTAAATATACTTTGCTCCGTTCAAAAGTTGCAGGCTGTCAAAACCAGAACTTATTTATGAGCCACCCTGTATATGGTGTCACTGAATTTTAATACATAAAAAAGAAAGATAAGCTACCGCATTTTGATAAAGGGGAAGTGCAATTGGGAATCATGATACTTTTTTAATATACAGGATGTTGTAAAAATATACAGGACAGTACTGCTGGGTAGCCTATCCTCTCACTTCAGGGGCCGCTTCATAAAATGATAATTGGGAAATTTTATTTTGTTAATCCATTTGCGCCGAAATTGGTAAAAATAGAAATTGAGACTTCATATCTTAAATGTATATTTTGTAGCATGTAAAGACAAAAATTACATCTATGGACGACAGCATTTAATTTTAAATAAAATCGCTAGGCAACGGGCCAGCAACTGATATCACTACTTAGTTTTCTTGTTAAGTGAATTAAAAGTAAAAATTAAAAACTAAAATTATTAAATCATCATGGAGCATGTTTAATTTTAAATATCATGAAATAATTGGATATTTATTCGACTGCATTTTCATTTCATCCGAAATTTTTATTGTGAACTTTTCGGACTTTTCGGACCTTAATTTCTAAATTCAAATTCTTCAAGACCTTCAAAATTCACAATTTTTCATCGTTATCATCGTTATCATTTCATATTGTCACCTTTTAAACAAGTGCCGAGTCAACGATGAGGTCCGTTTCTACGAGGTGTCAAAATTATTGCCAGGACAGTGGACTTGAGATTACTTGGACTGTTAGAAGCTTTGTTATTTAGCAATTTTTAAATTTTATAAGTTTTAAGTCCCTTTTTAATTATATCCTTGTAATTTTTTTATGTCCTTGTAAATTATTTTTATGTCTTTATATGCTACAGAATATAAGTTTAAGATATGAAGAATCAATTTCCATTTTTACCAATTTCGGCGTCAATGGGTTACCAAAATAAAATTTCGCAATTAAAACCATTTTATGAAGCGGCCCCTGAAGCGAGAGGATAGGCTACCCGGCAGTACTGTCCTGTATATTTTTGCAACACCCCGTACAGTAGTCATAACCGATATATAACGGGACTATTTCTTATTTTCCCCCTGAAAACCTTATTAGATATTACAGGGTGTCCTAAAACGGACCGACGGTTTTTAAAATGGAATTTTAGGCACACGGATACTATTATTAAAGTTATTCTTGCAGGAGATTATTGTGTGAGACCAGAAATTTGTTTTGTGGTATGTTTTCTTACGTTTGCGGACAGATCTTTTCAGACTGCGCATAATGACATTCTTAATGGCCTGCACTTTTGGTGCCGTCATGGCCGACCGCCGACGTCCAACGATGCTCGCCAACTCATCCGAATACAGTAAAACAATTATACGAGAAATTTACCCGAACCGGATGAGTTGGCGGGTATTGTTGGACTTCGGCTGTCAGCCATGACTGCACCAAATATGCAGGCCGTTAAGAATGTCATTACGCGCAGTCCAAAACGATTGATCCGCAAAACACAAGGGAACGTACCAAAAGACATTAATCTCTTGCAAAAATAATTTTAATAACCGTCTCCGTTTGCCTCCTATCCATTTTAAAAATCGTCAGTCATTTTAAGACACCCTGTATATTTTCTTAGCTTAAAGCAAAAAGAAACGGATTTTATGGATTTATTTACCTCATCGTAGATCAACGTAATGCTTCAAATCCTGTTTAAAATAGAAACTGATAATAACTCCTGCAAAGGGCGCACAGCTCCCGTGTTGCAGGCTCCAGCAAGAGAGGAGAATATATCATTTCAACATACCGTACTAGTCCAAAATAAAATAAAAAAATTACTTTTAATTCTACGTTCAGAAAAAATTTAATATATCATACTTTTACGTATTTCATTTTTGATATATTAACCCCAAGAATTTTTAGGTCCAATACGGGATCTAAAAATTTCAAGGACGAGAGTGAAATAATTGAAATATTGCACATTTGCTTATATGACAAAAATTTAACTGTTATGTAAAAAATATTAGAATATTTAGGCAATTGTTAAGTAAAGAAAAATGTAAACTTTTAATAACATAAAAAGGTAATTAAATCTAATGAACAAGAAAAAGTTATGAATGCCACAAACACCGGTTCATCCACAATCAATAAGAACAAGCAAGCTTTCTCAAATCATACAACCTTTGATTCCTCTGTACTTCTTTGGTCTTTCTCTCAAATATTATAAGTGTCTTTTGGCATCTATTGAGATAGGGTGAATTTTGTGAAGGCATTGCTTCCGTCTCACCCGAAGAAATGTACACTCTGTTGTTCATCACTGCTTCGTTCCACGTGTCAAAGCCAAATATAGTCAAATCTAGTTCTTATGACCTCCAATAATACGAATTCCTGTTTTATACGAATTTTTCTATTTGTTTGCCGTGAATGATATTTCTAAATCGACAATCGAAGAGCGACAGGAGTAACTTGTTGTCGAGGCCAAGGGCACTGTTGCGTTTTGTGAGAGCAATCACATTGTCCCACTGAACAATCGCCCCCTCCCCAAATTGCTTCCGATCTGTGCTCTAATTTAATAAAATGTTTTAAAAACTTAGTTTTGTTTTTATTTTTCATGGGTGGTGGCCTGTTTTCGTTTCCCCAACTCAAATTTTTGACCGAACAAAGGTGGCTTGTGCTCCTTTCCCGAACTCAAAAACTTTTTTCGGCGGATTTCGACTTCAAATGGCATGATTCCAGAAGATATGTTGAAATTTTGAAGAAAAAAAATGTTTATATGTACGTATTGTAACGTTCTAAAACGTTATGACGTGCAGATCTCTCCTATCTCTCTTTCTCTACCCTCAACAAAAAATAGACGTATATAGATAATCGTCTCTTACAAAGGTTAATGGGCAACAATTACAGTCTAAAGCTTACGTAAACAATAATTTACGATAACAATACTGATATTCGGCCAATAAAAGTTAGTCAGAAAAGTTTTTTTTTTATCCTCGTGAACCACAAAAAAGAAAAAGGACAGATAATTTATTATTATAAAGAGAACACAGCTCGCCATTACAACGAGGATGTCAAGGGCTGATAATGAAATCTCGAAGAGTGAAGAAGTAATAAAAAAAAAACATGAAGAATTCTAAAAGAAAAAAAAAATTATTTTTTTATGACACTCTATAAGTTTATAAAAACGACAAAAGAAACGAAGAAATATCTCCGTTAAGTTATTTGAGTTATGGCACAAAGTTATTTAAGAAGAGTGTTATGGAAATAAACACGAAAGAGAAAAGTTCAAGTCCAGTTGGTACGGAAGTATTAAATGGGCCATGCCTAGAACATAATCCTGCTGTTAATGTTTCCTTGATTTTTAATTTATTTTAGATTGGCTCTGACAGACCTAGAAACGAGAAAGAAAAGATAATTGGTGGAATAAAAAGATTTTGTTGATCGGCGTTCGGAATGAACAGATGATGCATCAATTTCAGCCAACTTCGAAGAGCAGAAAACCAAAGTCATACATGGATAGTTTCGTCGTCACGTAATGTGGTGTTTCTTTGTCGTAAGTTTACTAACCTTTCCAAAATCGTTATGCTCACGTTCGAGATTTTGGAACCCCTACCTTACCTATAAGTATTGTTAGATTAGTATTATCTTCCCCTCCCTCTTGCCCCAAACTTACCGACTCGCGTTATGATTGCTTCCTCCTAGTAAAGAAAACATAATATACTTACCAATAATTTATGGGTACATCTATTAAACTATTTCCAGTAACGTCACTATGCAGGAATAAAAGTTCAAAAAAAAAAAGAGGATTGAGAAGATTAACTTGAATCTATAAGAAAGTGAAATCGTTTTTAAACTTCTATTGATGTGGATGGTACAATGTTAAACGTTAAAAGTTAATCTCTAAACGGAAAGAATAGTAGACCGATGATACCTCTAAAGGGATCTTGAAAGACTATTACCTGCGGGTTATTCTTTTACGTATAGAAGATAAATTCAATTTTATTTATAAAAAAAAGGGAAGAGATTGGTTTGAGATTGAGGCTTCTGTTATTACGAAGTCGTGAATTGTTATAATAACGTCAATTGATTGTAAAACAATTTTATCTAAAATACATTTTTTTTTGTTTTTCTGAACGTCCGTTGGCGAATAATTAAGAAGCTAATGTCTATGATGTTTGATATTATCACGTTAACCCTTGTTTATTTTTTTTTTTAAAGAATTCTTCCTTATGAGACAAAAGAAGAATAAAGCCACGGTTATTTGTCAGAATACAGGCGTCTGTGTTTAACTATTAAGTTTACTTTGTCCTTTGATACTTATTAGGTGAATAAGAACTCGACGTCCGAGGAGGAAAGAAATTTGAAAGAAAAATAAGTCAAATTTAATCCTTCTTATACCGTGGTTTATGTTATCTTGGATTGATGATATGGTTCTTTTATGTATTCAGATTAATGAACTATGAAAGGGACTACCTCTGTAACGTAAGGAAGCGAGAGTCCACCGAAATCACTCACGTCCTCGAGAGACATAATTTTATTTCATTTGGTAGATCATTAAACAATTTTTTATAATTATATTCTATTTGATTGAAAACGAAATTATATTCTATTTGATTGATCTGTGACCGTTACAGTATGTACATGTGACTATATTGTGCAGCTAATTCCTCCGAAACGACAAATAGTAGAACCAAATAAAATTAATATATATTTTGAGGGTACCTTAACAGTGCCTTGACGTATTTTTTATGACAATTGGCTAAGGTTTTCTAGAGATATTATTTTTTTCTAAAAATGGTAAAATGGCTATAACTTTCATATTAGCAAACCCAAAGTCAATAAATTCGACATGTACGGACTTCTCTCGTTGAGACGAATAATTTTTAAGAATAACATGTTTGCCTCTAAAAAAGCCATTTTGGAGATATTAATAGAAAGCCCCTCCTCCCACCAAGAGAAGGTCATATTTTTTTCATTTTATAAATTAATACATGTAGAGAAGGTCATATACACTATAGAAATGTTCAATAAAATGATAATGTAAACTAATTTAAAATTAGCAATTTTATTTAATCATCTATAAGAAGTAAACTTAAATCGTGTCTTGCCGAGTTTTTATGAAATTTGGTTAAAAGTAAACTCCACGGAAAAAAACGACTGTATGTTTTTTGCATTATAACATTAATCCAGGTTAATAGAGTATTTATCATTCAAAATTTTTCTATTTTTCCTAATATTTTATTAAGAAAAATGCCTCGTAAAATTGAAAATTTGCGTGGGATCTTCCATTCCTTCTCCACAGAACACGGCGGGGGAACAAGCTGTCATTTCCTGCTGCGAGAACCTCAGGAAATTTCGTCGCCGAGATTCTAGTCGCTTAGAACGATTCTACATATCGTAAGGTTTTGCTAACCTGTTTTATGTCGGTATGCCTTCAATTTGTTCTCTGTTTGGATGTGTAAATAGACAGTCGGATATAAATTTCACGTTTCATAGATTTCCAGAATCAGAATCGATTAAAAAACAGTGGATTAGTTTTTGACAGCGAGGGAACTGGTATCCAACTCCAAACAGCATCGTGTGCTCATTTTGAAGCGTCTTGCTTTGTCTACGCATCCGCCATTTTAAATTCAGTATCAATTCAAACAAGAAATGCGCTGAAACTAGATCACGTATAAGGTGGAAGTAGATGCTCTTCCAACTCTTTACTGGCCTGGCGTTCTTATAACAACGACCGCAACAGCACTCGTTAAACGCCGAAGGAATGAGGAGGTAAGCCACCCTAATGTGCACACGCCGACGCGGCAAGCAGAAGATTCTGTTTCACGGTTTAATGCATAGGGCTGTATATCGCAGAAATTGCAGTAGCATTTAATTCTGCTAACGGCCCTTATATATCGCTGTCACTGTTATCAAAATCGCAGTCGCACTACCGGTCTTATTTCATATTCCTAGTCCATTGCGATGCCTAACTGACAACTAAAAGATAGCGTCCAATGTGTGACGTCACGAATTCGAAACTCCTTCGCACTTCTCGGCAACTTGTGACGTAACAGTTGCCGAACCATAGCGCCAGTGTCTATCGCAGGGGGAGGGAAAAAATGAAAGTTTTTAATATATTTTACCAATTTTGAGAACGAATTGATAATTTTTATACATACTACGTTGTTATTGAGACTTTCATCTTTCATTTTAAACAAAGTGGTTTTGGGTGTGGAGTTTACCTTTAAGCTTTTTAAGAGATATTAATTTTTTTTTCTAAAAAGGAAGAAATTGCTATAGCATTTATACTAGCAAACCAAAGGTCAATAAATTCGACATGTATTTTTAAATAATCATCAAGTTTATCATAGCCACTGATTTGAAGAGCTGTGTGGATGGCGCGCAGGCTTGCTCGAACTTCTGCATTCGACGATTTAATTAATTCCTCGTCATCGCTGGAAGTGATTTCAACTTCTTGGATCTTTGTTTCCTTTTTTTCTATCCACTGGCTTGCACTAAGCAGGTCTGGATCAGCAGTCTCTCCATGAAAATTTTTGAAGCTTAGCGAACTGCGTTTTTTCCAGAGATGAAGCCAGCTTTAGTTGCCTTAAACCCCTTGTGGCCTAATGTTTTTTGCAATTTCATCAGCCTTTTGACATAAGAGAGGACCATTCACTGGAGCATTTCTATTTCTTACATGTTGAAACCAACTTAAAAGAACTTCTTCACTTGGACATATTCCATTTCACTTATGGTTTCTGCTTGACCTATCAAATGCAGCTTTCTCTCAATTCTTCTTCTTTAACCACTTTTCTTAGCAATGCTCACGAAATTTGCACACGTTCTGCAGCTTCAAGCTGACTATACGCCATAGCATGAAACCGATCATAAGGTTAACTTTTTCAATTGCTGTTAAATCACATCTTTTTCTCTTCTGAGCCATTTTATCTGTGTTGCCAACTCAAATTTTCAGGAATAGAACGTGCCAGCTTTGTACATGAAACTCTTTCTCACATGAAATGTTCAAAATGCCCTCCGTTAGCAAGGATACGTGCATCAATCCGCCGTCGCATTGAATCCCGGGTGCGCTGATAAATCCCTGGAAAATTGCGTATTGTTTCCCAGCTTTCCAAACTCTAGCGGTGAACCTAAGAATTATAACTAGATTCTGAACAGACGTAATCAAGAGGGCATTTTGAACATTACGTGTAAGAAAGAGTTTCATGTAATATGCTGGTACGTTCTGTTCCTGTGTGTTTCCCATGAGTAATGTAATTAATGAAGAGTAGTAGAAACTGAGATCTAACATGGAAATAAAGCGTTTCCAGGTCGATGTCGATATAACATATTTTTTTACTCTACCAGTATAAACTACTTAGGGTATCGTTTCTCTGATAAGGGGCTCTCTTGCGACAACGCACTCACAGAAGCGATTAAGCAATGGCCACTGCCCCAGGACGTTCATCAGGTGCGTTCATTTATGGGAGCAGTGCAGTTCTATCGGAACTTTATACCCAGATACTCAGAAATTGCAGCCCCAATTTTTCAACTGCTTCAAAAAAATGAGCCATTTAGATGGTCAGGACGAGGAGGAAAGCGTTTCAAGAATTGAAACAGGCACTCACTAAACCGCCGATTTTGAAGATATTTTCACCGCGAAAGAGACTTCACATTTTATGCGATGCCTGAGAAACGGCCATCGGGCTTGTAGCCACACAAATGGAGAACGGAAAGTTATTCCCTATAGCCTTTGAATCAAGGAGGTGGAGGCAGGATGAAAGGCAACTATCCAATTATCATAGGGAATTAATGGCGGTGTTTCATGCCACGAGATGCTGGAGACATTACATTCAGCAAGTTCCATTATGCATATACACCGATAACCAAGCGGTATCAAGAATCTTGATGCAAAAGAAGTTATCCAGAATACAAGCAGAGGTACTTCGACAGATTCTGGAGCTGCCAGTCTCCATTCATTATATCAAGGCGGAGCGCAGACGCCCTATCACGTTATTTCAGCAGAAAAAAAAGACTCACGAATGAATTCAAGGGAATTTCATCATGGGATTAGGGCAGGGATGATGTCAGCGATTAAGGTCGAAGAACGGGCGAACAAAAATAAAAGAAAAGAAATTAAGAAATCGGAGAGAGAGAAAAGATATTTAATGGAGCGCCAGACAGGAAAGCGACCCCCGCGACAAATGCAGAAGGTCGGGCGAGTCGACAATGGAAGAGCAAAGGGGAGATGGAAGAAAAGACAAAAAAAGAAAGACAGAGTGCTTGGCTTCGAACGGGAGAGGTTGGAAAGGAACGGAATGAAGACAAGGGAATATCTGAAGAGAAGAGATTTGGGACTGTAAAGAAAAAGCAGAACGAGCGAGATAGATGGAAACGTTCTTCTGAAAGTAAAAGGAATTTCGAGGGATGGTGTACGATACGAAGTAGGAATATTAAGCCAGAGCGACAGCCCCGTCAAGGTGTGTCCACGAGAATAAGTGAGACGACAGCCGAGGACGGAAAAGTGGCCGCGTCGAGACCTGCTGTCAACGAGAACCCGAATCAGTCGTGCGAGTGCTCTTCAGAGATCGCGCAAGGTGCAGCGTGCGAACTGGCGCCAGCGACCGCGCGCTGTATTGCTTGCGATAGGGATTCTGCTGCCTCCAATTCACGTAAGCGAAATTTATTGTGTCATTTTAATTATAACTGATAATGTTAAACGTTTCACGTCTCAAGTAATTCAATGCACTCGACAGTGGGCATATCTATTATGTGTGCGCATCGACGAAGATCCAAAAGTGGTGTACCTTTGATAGCGTATTAATTCTATGTGTTTTTGTATTTTTCTTAACTCAAGAATTCAACTTATCCAGAGTGTCCTTATGGAGAGAAGTCCCGACATTACAGTCACACGCTCCAATGCTCACCTGCCCAACGTAAGAACGTATGTAGGACCAGAGTCTGAGGCCTCTAATAATAAATTAATAAAGTAAGCCCTCCATTGCATTAAAAGACTTTTCAGTTTCACGAATGATAAGTCCTAGTAGTGCAGCTAAACAAGATTAAGAAGAATATAGTGATAGTTCTCGTAAACTTTTACATTATTTTACTTCTTGCTAATATTTTCCCACCTAGGATGGAGCGCCTACTCTCCTCCTAGTAGGACATGGACCTTTCCGAAGGTGGATGTCCACGAGAATATTCTGTTTTATTTTGTGACTTCATTCAATATAAAAAATCATTTGCTTGTCTAATTTTTGGATATCAATCCTAATTGACTATTACGATTTAGTTGTAAATCTCAACTTAATTTAATTAAATATTTGTTTATTAAATTCAACAACGTCCTTCCTCCTTACTCTGCTGTCATATCAAATAGTCATGTGGCAATGCGTCTGGCGACTTGACGGGTATGTCGTTGAATGGAATGAAGCGGATTCCGGTATCTTCTTGCATGCGTTCCAGGAACAGGCGAGTTGACGCGGGGATGTGACTCCCGCCTTATCTTGCTGCAGCCATATATTATATACCTCTGTACCGTACAAACCGGGGATGTCACGAGTAAATAAGGGGGTTAGAACGTTAGTGTAATAGTACATGGCGTTGACTTCGGCCTTTGGCTCAACTCTATGTAAAGTTAACTTGCCGTTGTAGCTGTATCCCGCCACGATCATGAAACCTTTTGAAACTGTTTACTTGCATTCACGGTATCATTTTCTGAAGTCCTTAGAACCCCTTGGGCGATAAAAATGGCTTGGCTCTTGTTGCAGTTGCCTCATCTAGTGTGACTGCTTATTTCTACTTTTCATCCGCCAGGTATCGTTCATACATAATGATTTTTCAATTGAAAAATGGAAGGAAAAATTCTGCGACCCGGATTCGAACCAGGAACCTCGACTATCTTGGCCGATGCCTCTACCAATGATTCGAATCCGGTTCGCAGAATTTTTCCTTCCTGGTTCGAATCCGGGTCGCAGAATTTTTCCTTCCATTTTTCAATTGAAAAATCATTACCTATGCTTGGAGACGCATCTCCAGTTAATAATTATTATTATTTAATCGTTCATACAGTTTACGCCAGTTGGTCCGTTGCTCTTGAACATGGTGCGGCAACAACTTATCAACGTGGCTCTTGTGTCGCTTCTCCAATTGATAATTGCATTTATCTTATCTTGTATAGAGGGTATATTATTGCAGAACAATAATCTGCAGCACTTACTCTTTCGAGGAAGTTTTGCGTCATCCCAGTAACTAACAGTTGCTACGAGATGACAGTAGTAGCCGGGACCAACTACAGTACTGCCTCGGGGCGAGGCTTTATCTGCGTGGGGAGGCATTTGCAAGATTTTCGGGACGATTTTTTTTTAATTTTATTTATTTATTTATTAATTGGGATCCAATACATGCATCCACGGCTTAACGTGTCCTCCGAAGTTCATGATGGGAAGAGCTGCTGACAGATGAACAAACTAGTGGGTATCACCAACTGCTGGACATCCAGCATTGGTCACTCAGCAAATGGATCAGACTAAAGTCCCCCAAAAGCTGTGCCCCAAACAGCCATCCCACCCAGCAGTGGTCCTCAAGCCACTGGCTGTGACCCAGCCAGCAGCTAGCCGCGCCTGATGAGACAACCAGGCCAGGCCACCCCCATAATTGTGTTTACCGTGTACATAATGTGCAATGGCCCGTTGTGTTAGTGGGTTCCATCCGGTTACGTGAGTCCGAATTTTCCGGACGACGTCAGAGTACGGCTAGTGGATGGTCTCGGATTGTTCTGCTTTTTACCCTCAGAAATGGCGCCGCTTCTGATTTTGCCAATGTTATTTAGTACACTTGATATTCCTTTCTTGGAAATACGAAGCCTCGCTTCTTGCATGCTTTCATAATTTCGAAATAGCTAAATTTAACGTCGGGAAGGGCTATTAAGTAGCAGTCCCTAAACCGTGCAACTTTCGTCTTTTAATAACAACGTAAAAATTATAATATTTTCATGATTCATGGCATTACGATGCAGGGTCATTCTATGGTAAGTGTTTTAAATTTGAAAAAAATGTTTTTTAGTCACCATTTCTAATCTGTCGGAAGTCACTATAGAACAGATCAACCTTCCCACCGAATGGGCGTCTTTTTCAATGATGTCTTGAATCACACGGTCAAGACCCTCAACAGCATATCGAATGCTAATGGAAACATCATCCCAAACAGTCAATGAAGCTTGCCGGATCAGATCTGGCATAACTCAAAGTTTTTAGCTCCCTGTTCGAATACTAATTATTTTAATACCTGCCCTAACAATATTCCACGTAATAATTTTTCAATTGAAAAATGGAAGGAAAAATTCTGCGACCCGGGTTCGAACCAGGAACATCGACTATCATGGCCGACGCCTCTACCAATTGGACTATCGGGTTTTTTTCCACAAAAAAATTTAAAATTAAATTCATTTTTCCTTCATCTCTATAGAATTTTGGTTTCCTGATGCAGTTTGTGACGTCATGTTTGTTTGCCAATGGGTTTTGTTTGTGCTTGTGGTAATACAAAGTGATAAAATGTTGGTTGGTTTGGTTTGTTTGGTATTAACGTCCTTTTCAACTGCTATGGTCATTTCAGGATGGCGTTATAGGGGCCGCAAATTTTGCCTCGCAAGGGTTCTTTAACGTGCAGCCGGCAAACGACTACACGGGACCAAAGGCTTTACTTCCCTTCCGAAGGAAGTGCGTGATCTCAGGATTTTCCCCGTGAAAAAATCCTCATCGTCCTCGGCTGGGGTCGAACCCGCGTTCTCGGGCATCAGAGGCGATCACGCAACCACTGAGCCACCGAGGCCGATGATAAAATGTTATATGAATGACAATATATCAAAAATAAAATTTCAATTGTGTATTTATTAAACTTTATTGCCTTTTATTATTAATAAATATACTCCTCAATTCTCTAGCCACAAAATAAAAACGAGTCTGGATATAATACAAAATACAGTCGCTAAACACTTAATTCCTGTCGCCACTCCTTCCAGGACGTTAGTCTTTATATTCTTCATAACAACTTCCATAACAAAAAAAGAAAGAAAGCAATTCGAGTCCTTTTCTCATTTGGAAATTCAATTCCCTATAATGGCATTAACCTTCGCAAAGTCACCATTCTTTCATTACCTTTCCCCCACTCCCCTCTCTCTCTCCAACTATTTCCTAATTTATCACGGGCCTTTCTACAGTTTCTTTCAGTGTCAGCTCTCTGAAGTAGGAAACTTATTTCTCGCTAACTCTGTACTTTGAAAACGGAACTAAATGAAAACCTACAATTACTTGTTTATCTCTTATATAGTATATGAACCCATCGGCTTGAGTCGCTTTGTACGTCGGCAGGTGGCGGATAACTGAATATCCTAGGTTGAATACAACTTACGACTTCCCCGAATATCCAATAGGCCTAATATCTAATAAGGGGACGCAGACCAACTCCCGAACTCAAGGTGTTATGCGACCCGTGCTGAAGGGTGGATGGCACTTCGGTTATAGTGTCTTTAACGGAGCCTCGTGTCTACCTGGCGACATTCAGGAGTATTTAGCCTTAACCCGGGATGGAACGTCAATCCTGCATTTATTACACAATTCTATGGATTGTAATAAACCCCAATTCTATCTGGTGACCCTGCGGGAAACCAGAAACTTGCAGCTGATATCGACATGGCAGGAATGCCCACTGTTGAATCAACTGAACGTAATCAGCATGCTGCTTCTGAACCTGAAGCGCCTCATGCTTTACTGTAAACAAAACAAACTATGTGATTAAACAAAACAAACTACTATACATTATATATATATAGGTGATCATGATCACGAATAGTTTATAGTATAATTAGTTTAGCACCATACTCGTACTGCACCAATGATAGCTAACCACAAGCAAAACAGACGATATTGACAGAAGCAATATTTAAAAATGGGAAAATGGACAAAATATTCAAAAAAGTATCAGAAAGACTGGGAAAATGAAAAGGAGTTCAAAGGTAAGATAAAATAATATGGAAATTAATTAATGCCACAGTAGAAAGGGTATTTTCTGTGATGACATGTGTTAAAACAAGACTAAAAAAATCGTATGAGTCTCACTTCACTTGAGTCTATAATGATTATTAAGATTCATAACACTGTGATAAAAAATGTTGTAATGAATTTATTCCTTCACAAACTATGTTATCCCGTTTTGACTCAACAATATATGCAAGTAAAAACAACAAAGATCAAGAGGATGGTAAAGAAAATGAATTGTTTACTGTTGTTGAAATATTTGAAGAAATTGGATTATAAGTTTAAAAAAAATTTAAATTAAAAAAATTTTTTGTAATTTTTCGTTTTAATTTTAATTTTTTTAAATTTCTTTTAATTTTTCAATTTTTTAAGAGAAACGTTGTATTTATTTTTGGGCAATAATTTTGGGCGCTTTTGAGCGTAATTTTTGTCAAACGAGGGCGCTTTTTAAGGAGAGGTATCTGGTCACCCTGACTCAAACCACTAATTCCGCCTTTGGAAATTCAAGAACCTTGAATGCACCTTAGAGATATGTGAATGTCCTCAGCCACTGAGGTTGACTGATTTACGCTGATATACTGATATACTGATATACTGATATACTGAAGTTCCACTGAGGTTGACTGCCACCAGTTTTTTACGCTGCAGGTTTGCTTGAATGCACCTCAGCATCTAGTAGTATATGTATTTTAAAACAGTCATACTAGGCGCATTCGGCGGCGCTCAGATCTGAGAAGACGGCGAGCACTTTGGTACTTCCGTCTGAGAAGAAAATGTGTTCGGCACGCAACGAATCTGTCAGATTCTGAGCTCAGACGCTCAGCAAGCTTTTCTTTTTCTGAGTGCTCAGATAGAATATGGCGGCGCTCACTGCGATGCGAAGCTATCAAAAAAGCTACGAGAGCCAAATCATGGCGATGCCCAGTGTACCCTTTCCTCCCTGGCCTTATGATATACTCTTCTCGCGATCGAATATTAATCATGCTGAGTTGTTCATTTGATGCAGATTTTTATTTCATGTACACTAAAATTAGTAAAACCGCCGTTTCTTCTCAATATTTGTAAAGTCGGTAAAGCCATTTCTTTCTGAGATAAAGGCGCGTTCGGCAACAGTCACTCAGACGCTCAGAAAAGCAGTCAGATACCACGTGACAGTTCTCTCAGATCTGAGTGCCGCCGAATGCGCCTACAACTATCCTCGCCAGAGGCCAGACGCTGTAAAGCCAGGGTGACCAGATACCTCTCCTTAAAAAGCGCCCTCGTTTGGCAAAAATTACGCCCAAAAGCTCCCAAAATTATCGCCCAGAAATACAACGTTTCTCTTAAAAAATTGAAAAATTAAAAAAAATTAAAATTAAAACGAAAAATTACAAATTTTTTTTTTAATTTAATTTTTTTTTAAACTTATAATCCAATTTCTTCAAATATTTCAACAACAATAAACAATTCATTTTCTTTACCATCTTCTTGATCTTTGTTGTTTTTACTTGCATATATTGTTGAGTCAAAACGGGATAACATAGTTTGTGAAGGAATAAATTCATTACAACATTTTTTATCACAGTGTTATGAATCTTAATAATCATTATAGACTCAAGTGAAGTGAGACTCATACGATTTTTTTAGTCTTGTTTTAACACATGTCATCACAGAAAATACCCTTTCTACTGTGGCATTAATTAATTTCCATATTATTTTATCTTACCTTTGAACTCCTTTTCATTTTCCCAGTCTTTCTGATACTGTTTTGAATATTTTGTCCATTTTCCCATTTTTAAATATTGCTTCTGTCAATATCGTCTGTTTTGCTTGTGGTTATCTATCATTGGTGCAGTACGAGTATGGTGCTAAACTAATTATACTATAAACTATTCATGATCATGATCACCTTTATATATAATGTATAGTAGTTTGTTTTGTTTAATCACATATTGGCGGCATATGACAATATTACAGTAATATTTTTATTATATGTGGACTTGGATAATATAATATGACGTCAGCCCGTAGCCAACGAGAAAAACAGGCCCCGGCGCGGAAAAGTCACCTGTTCATAGTAGTCCGGCCAACAATCCAACGTTCATTCTTTCCAACAAACGAAAAAATATCAATTGTTAAAATCCAAGATGAAAACAATGAGGGTTTCATTGTTTCTCAGACTAGTATGGTCAGATGACTTTTCCGCGCCGGGGCCTGTCTATCTCACTGGCTACGCGTCAGCCTGTATGACGTATGAGTTTTAGACTTATCTCATGACTGATACTGCTACCGAAGCGCCATCTGAACAACAAACGCACAAATAGCCCAAATACATTATGATTCGCCCAAAAGTCGCATGTTTTTGATTTATTGCAAAAAAAACCGCAAAGCGCACAAATCAAATTTTAGGTGCAAATGGCCATTAAAAACGCCCAATTTGTGGTTTATCGCCCAATCTGGTCACCCTGGTTTGAGTTAGTGTCTAGCACTTGTGTTGAAAACATCGATGTTCTAATAATCGATGGGTTGATAATTCATCGATTAATCGCTAAGAAACATCGATTAAGCGTCTAAAAAATGAAACCAAAATTACACTTTCCTCCGCTTTATAGCAGCACATATAAACTGTTGAAAACATTTCAATTGCCTTTGTTCGAATATTGATTAAAAAGTTAAATTAATTTGGGTAAAATTAATTACTGGTAGAAAAAATAATACCAGAAAATTTTAACATTTATTAATGAAATATTAACAAATAAATCACCGCAATAAAATTTTATAACTTAAAAAATTAGTTTTATTTTGGTTCCAGTGTATTTTTTCAAAGGTTTAAAAGAACACCCATGGGAAGAGAATGCATTATTAACAGTCAAAATCATCGATGTCTTTTACGGTGTCAAGTACGATAAACACATCGATATTTTAATCATCGATTAATACAAAACATTGATTTATCGAATAACAATCGATGTAGTGCCGGACACTAGTTTGAGTAACTGTGGAGGTAAACTGAACTATGATTTTTCATGCTTATCTCCCCGAGCCTGTTTATTGATTAAAAATAATATTAATGCTCTGCCTATGTATCAACTGTGTTCCAGGGACTTGGCTGTTGCAAAAATCACCCTTCGAAGGGAGAAACCAAGACATTATTTTTGTCTCAGGATACCTTCCATTTGAGGAGATTACACCCATAAATGATGACTTCAGAAGAATATGGGAAACTTCGATCAGCCAAAACGTGGAAATCGTTTTTGGCTGCGATGCAAATACTCATCACATAATGTGGGGGAGCTCAAACACCAATCTGAGAGGTAAGTTTTTATTTGACTTCATCTTAGAAAATAACTTGGAAATCTTTAATCTAGGTAACAAGCCAACCTTCATTACTTCGATAAGAAGGGAGGTTATTGACATCACTATTGGTTCTTCCAATATGTGTAAATGGAAATGGTATGTTGACGAGAAGCCATCTTTGGCTGACCAATGAGGACTGGGATAGGATCTTTAGCGATCCTAAGCGGACGAACTGAACTCAATTTCGTGAGGACGTTCGTTCCGCGATTTCCGGTCTTCCGATTAAGATACGTGATATGGTTGACCTGGAATTGCGTGCGAATGGTTTGCAATAAGCTCTGGTTCAGTCGTATCATGATAATTGTCCCTTGCCGAGGAAGAAAAGTAGGTCCAACTAGGTGTGGTGGAACTACGATCTTTCTCGGCGTAGACGAATTGTTAGGAAGCTTTTCAGGAAAGCTAAAAAGCCCAACGATTGTAGCATAGTTATAAACTTGCCCTTGCTGAGTATAATAAAGCCGTTAGAACGGCTAAACGTATTTCGTGGAGGAAGTTCTGCGAATCAGTCCAAAAAACTGAAGAAGGTGCTAGACTCAACAAATTTTTAAGAGAGAAAATCCAATTTTTGTTGGTACTCTCCAAAAATCAGATGATGATTTTACCAGGGATGCTAAAGATGTCCTGGAGACTCTTATAGCAACTCACTTCCCAGCAGCCACGCCCTGCGAACCTTTGGATATTAATTGTTTAGATTTTTCCAGCAATATTTCAAAGGATAGCTGGGCTGTGGCCAAGGAAGTAATTACACGTAAAAAAGTCTATGGGCAATTAAATCTTTTGAACCATACCAATCTCCTGGACCGGATGAAATCACGCCAATCTTGCTTCAGCAGGTATTGGATGTGATCTCACCGATCCTATGAACTATCTTTAGGGCTAGCTTAGCCCTAGGTTATATTCCTAATCTGTGGAGGCTGGTCAGAGTGGTCTTTATTCCGAAACCTGGTAAGGGCCGCTATGACGTGGCCAAAAGTTTTCGACCGATTAGTTTATCTTCTTTCATACTTAAATGCTTCGAAAAGAATATTGATAGGCGGATTAGAGAAACTATTGGGATGCAGTGCCCCATTCATGTTAATCAACTTGCCTATCAACCGGGCAACTCCACAGAGGTTGCCTTGCACCATTTGGTGGTTAAAATCGAGAGAATCCTTGAATATAGAGAATTTGCTCTTGCAGCCTTTCTTGATATTGAGGGAACTTTCGATAATACTTCTTATGCTTCTAAAGCAATTGATCCACTGTTTCGTAAATTGATTCAAACCCTTTTGGCGGACAGAATTATTGTCTCCCAATTTTGGGGAGAGGAAATTGAGGTTCGACCCTCCAGGGGCTGTCCGCAGGGTGGTATTCTTTCCCCCCTGCTTTGGAACCTGGTGGTGGACGGCCTTATTTCTAAGTTAAACAACCGTGGCATATATGCCATAGGATATGCGGATGACATTGTCATCTACGTATCTGGGATTGATAAACTTACCTTATTGTATCTGATGTAATCTGCTTTGTATGAGGTTCAAACATGGCGCATTGAGCGAAATTTAAGGGTTGATCCTTTGAAGACCACTCTCGTACCTTTTACTTGTCGAAAAAAAATTATTCCTTTTAATCGAACGCCAATCTTATTTGGTGAAAAGATTATTGTAAAGAAGGAAGTCAAATAATTAGGGATTACCCTTAATTAATCTGTAATCAACATCTTGATAAAAGAATAAATCAGGTTAAAATAGCACTCTATCGATGTCGCCGTGTCCTAGGTAAATGTTGGGTTCTTACCCTAAAAATGACTTATTGGCTATATGTCACAGTCATTAAACCTATTCTTACGTATTGTGCTCTGGTTTGGTGGCGTAAGATTGAGCTGTTAAGGCCAGGCTAGCCTCCCTTCAAAGGTTGGCCTGCCTGGGTATCACAGGCGCTGTTTCAACCACACCAATCAGGGCTATGGAAGTTATTCTTTCTCTGACTCCTTTAGATATTTATATCCAGAAAATCGCTAGAAAAGTTCTTATTGTCTGAGTAATCAAGGGCTATGGGTAGATTTCCTTGGGCCGAAATTTCATACCATCATTAGCCGGATTATGACCAGTAATATTTTGCAAATGCCTTCCGACATTGCGGAAACTCGTGCCTCCCTGAGCTATCGAGCGAGGTCATCATAGACCCCGTGGTAGAATGGAGAGGGGGAGTCGGCATTTTCCTAAGGGCGTCATTATTTAGTATACAGATGGCTCCCGACATCATGGATACTCTGGCCTCGACATTTATTGTGGCAAACCAAAAACCCTTTGCTTTCGTCGACTCGGTCGTTGGGTCACGGTTTTCCAGGCAGAGATGTCAGCTATTATTTACTGTCTACAGACATGTATAGATAAACTCTACGTTCGTAGAAAAATCTTCATACTCAGTGACAGTCAGGCAGCCCTAAAGGCCATTAAATCTTCCAAGATAACTTCTAAAATTACCTTGGAGTGTCGTCAACTCCTGCAGATCTTGGCTCTCCAGAATAGCGTTACGCTACTATGGATCTCTGGACATAAAGGTATAGTTGGAAATGAAGTCGCAGATACCTTAGCAAAACAAGGTGCCAAGTCAGCACCCTGTGGTCCTGAACCTTTTTACGGTATTTCCAAACAAACCGCAATCTGCGAGATTAACATCTCTTATCAAGCGATGACGAAAAGGTGGGAACAGCACCGATCAAAGGCATGCTAGACTCATGAGATTAGGAAACCTACTCAGAGTCTAACAACTAGTATTCTACGGCTTAGTAGGAATAAACTACGGGTTATCATGGGCTTTCTTACAGGTCAGGATTTACTACGAAAACATTTATATAGAATGGGGATCCTTCGGGAGAAACCACTATGTTCAAAGTGTAATTTGGTGGACGAAACGGCCCATCATATTCTTTTTGAATGTGTCGCACCGGCACATATTCGTTGCCTCACGTTAAAATATACTTTTCTTGAGGACATTCACCAACATCCAGTGGGTAGCCTGACTCGTTTTCTTGGCGAGCTGGCTTCCTATAGGTTCTTTAGGTTTTTTTGTTTCTTGGCGCAAAATTCCCTCCTTGGAATAAGTGCTAGGTAATCTCTGGTTTTTGACCACTGATTAACCTACCCGCTCTTTGAAGATATGATATTATATGAAATATATGAACTCAAGTTTCTTTATTTAAACACTAGCTGATTTGCCCGGCGTTACTCGGGCTGTTTGTTTGATGAAATTTCTGCAATATCTGAATTTGAATATAAACGAAAAAGCCTTAATAAAGTATATATTCACTTTGGAAAAACGAAAAGAATTCTTTTAAATGATAGCACTGCAATTTTGTGTCCAATTGGGTTCACCCAGGAAAATTCGACTTTGCATCCTTAACATTTTAAAATATCAAAGAAAGGCTATGAGTTTTGATTTATTTCCGTCTATATTAAAAAATACTTAATAGATGGATTGAGAGAGTTAAGGAAGTCTGTTTACAGCCTCATCAGCATCTCTCATCAACATTTAACCGTTTCAATAGAGTGGCATTCAGTCATTGAGCGTGGAATCATGTCTTGAATGTGGTTGTTTATATTGATAGTATCAGTTTTTGCAGCAAGGATTAGCGTCTCACACAATCAGTTGAGATCTTTAGAATTTTCTAATATGTTTAGATGAACATTATCTATAACTTCTCTAAAGAAAATTGCTACATCTATAATTTCTCTAAAGGAATTTACTAAATTGCAAGAGCCATATGAAAAATAAATTTTCTCCAGTTATTAGCTCATGAGGAAAAATACCTACACTGTTTCAGCAAAAGCTTGAACAGCTGCACGCCAGAAGTTGTATTCTTTTATTTGTTTTAGAATAATTTCTTACATCTCTCCAAAGACTTTAATAAAAAAAAAGAAATAATAATGATTATTTATTTATTTATTTATTACTTTTTATAACTACTCCCCTTACAGGACGACTTGTATCTTTCTTTAGATTAAAAAAAAAACAAAACAACAAAAAAATAACGTGAATCATTAAAGGCAACTATCGTACCTGACGAAAAAGACAGGCCCTGGCCAACACCACCTAAAGATAAGGCCTGATAACGGAAACGTCATACATTATTACATCATCATTACTCGACCATTGTTAATCCTATTTCTACCAATAATAAGCCTTAAATTTGGTCGACTAATGATGATGTAAGAATGTATGACATTGCCGTTATCAGCTTCTGTCTAGGAGGTGTTGCCCTGGCTAACACCACCTGAAGATAAGGCCTAGGCGCTGAAACGTCATAACATTGTTACATCACCTCAGTAGGGAATTGTTAATCGTATTTCCACCAATAATGAGCCCTGAATTTTCCCTACAGAGGTGATGTAACAATGTGATGACTTTTCAGCACCCAGGCCTTATCTTTAGGTGGAAAAGTCACCTCATCTTCTTAGTCGAAGCAACAATGTAACCTTCATTGTTTCCAACAAACGAAAAAATCCAAGATGGAAGCAATGAATATTACATTGTTGCTTGGACTAAGATAGTCAGGTGACTTTTCAGTGCCAGGACCCAAAGGGATATATAGCACCTAGTGGCTACATCCACGGCCGACGTTGAGTTTGATAGAGACACGTCCACCCTCTGATTGGTTTATTAAGTAGCGGAAGAATGGAGCATTGTTCCATCTGTCTGTCTGTTCCCATAGCTCCATTCTTCCGCTACTTATTGTTTTCACAATGTCCGTCTGTCTGTCCGTCCGTCCCCTTCAAAATTTCTCCATTTTTTGAGGTAGATGGTTGAAATTCGGAATGTAGCTTACTATAGGCATGCGCATCTTCACTATTTAGTTTTGTTTTGATTGGCCCACTGAGGTCGGTGTTTCGGGGGTGGAAATTAGAAGGGACCAAAAGGTCTACGCGTATTTATGCATATTTTTATTATTGATGTTTGGGGAACCCAAACTCGGATCAAGTCCGGAAGCCAATCCCAGAGGCGGACCCAAAAGAGGGCCCAAGGGACCCAAATGCAAGGAAGGGAAAGTTACGCACTCGTGGGAGTATTGATGTTTGGGTGTAGGAATTTCCTTACTATGTGACAGGTGTTTAGAATTGTGGATTTCTGTAAGGTTTTGTATAAGTGTGGGTTTAAATTTAGTGTTGACAGGCTTTTGTGTAGCGAGTGTGGAATAACCCCAGTGGCAGAAAGAACGATAGGAACAATGTGTACTCTGTTAACCCCCCAAAGGCGTTTATCTGCGCTAAGTGCAAGATCCGTATATTTAGTGATTTTGTCAGTGTATGTCTTTTGTAAATTGTGTGTGTTGGGGATGGAGATATCAATTATGTAAGTCACTGAGACAGTCAATTATGTTCAACTGAGACAGACCAAAGAGACGACCAATAATGTTAGTGCTGTTTGTGTTGGCATACCAGTGTTTTGTGTGTGTGTATAATCTTTGTTTAGCTGCTTATAGAATGTCTTCTCATTGTTTGCGAATAACTTGTTCTGCTGTTTGCGCTAAGTGCATGTTTTGTATCTCTTCAGGCGTTGTGTTTTTGCAGCTAACTTATGTGTCCATATATTCTGTAAAGTGTTGATTGTGCTGCTCATGTCTGGTGTGTGTTTTAATCTTCTTAAATAACTGTCTGAGGTATTTGTTCTGCTTTGATGAAGTGTTGTTTTTAGTGTACTGTGTAAGTCTACCTAACTGCTTGCGGAATTCGTCAACCTCAGACTCAATCCGCTTTTGCCATTTAGGTTTTTGTTTGGTGTATAAATTTTATCATTATTATTATTATTATTATTATTATTATTATTATTATTATTATTAT
>JAHWFO010100092.1:421249-439198 GCA_023313115.1 Rhysida immarginata
ATTATTATTATTATTATTATTATTATTATTATTATTATTATTATTATTATAAATTTAGCACTCCACTTGGAGTAAGTTTTAAAGGAAACAGGTTGACCAATGCCACTAAAAAATTCTCACGAGTGAAATTCGTTGTGCAGATTCCTCTAAGCAAGTTCAACATTACTTTGAAGTTTGGGCCAAATCCCAATGGGGTCGGAGTTGTGGGGGTGGCAGTTATTTGGTCTTTAGTACTATGGCAACATATAGCATGTCATATATCATTTATTCAATCGGAAATGATGAGAAACGAAAGAAGATAGAGCTCTTTTACACTTTCTAAAATACAAAATTCGTTTTAAAAAATTGAGGAAGGGGGATTAAAAAGTGAGATAAAAGGGTAAAAATATATGATCTCAGGGCTTCCGCTACTTTCCTATACCTTCCTCAGGCATAAATAAACTAATCAGAGGGCGGGCGTATCTCTATCAAAATCAAAGTCGGACGGGGATGTAGCCATTACATATATAGTAAGGGTATCGTCTTCTATGGCAGCAGTTGGTAGGAATTTTTGTTATCTTCACAGAACGCTGCGAGCGCTGATGTTGCCACTCAAGAGGTGAAAGGTGAAATGGTGTCCATTGTTGTGTCCGTTTTTCACATAACAATGAGTTGCCAAGTGTTCACGCCTGACACGTTCATGACCACAGTCTCTACCAATGACGTATATTAAAGATAGACTCCGAATCCTATTGTTGTAATTTGAAGCAAATTGGGAAGCTCCATGCCCAGAAGTGTCATGGCCGAAAGTGAGTGAAGATGATGCAAAACACATGGCTAAACAGAAGAGTAACTGATTAAAAATTCTTTCACACGCCGATCACGGACTGATAAGTTTATCTTTTCGTTTACTTTGTATTTGAAGTATTTTATTATATTTTATAAACAATTTTTCGTTCATGGTTTCAATTTCAATTTCGTTTCGATTGTCTTTCAGTTACGTATTTTCATTTTAGTTACGTATTTTTGATTTATTTTGGTGGAAAATGATTCCTGATCCTTTTTCTTGTTTGTTTGTACAGTTGTACGCAGTTTAACTTTGAGGAATGGTTTTGAAGTAATTATTCTTCAGGCCCAAAATCTTCAAAAACAAAGCAGCCAGACAGCTAATTACTTCACGGCTCACTCCTGCCCAGAACTATCATGGGTCAATTTGCTTCACTTTTTGAAGCTGTTAACAATGGGATTCGGAGTCTATCTTTAATATACGTCATTGGTCTCTACCGCTTTCATTTTCGTGCACGTTGTTTGCGTTCGGTAAAGTTTATTTGCAAATTTTGCTGATAATTAGGATAATATGTTTTATTTCTTTGTGTTTACTGCAGGAAGCCAATCCAGTCGTGATGTCCTTAGCACCAAACAGTTATGCCCTAATTTTCTTAACCTGTATTACGGTTATAAACGATACAGAAGCCCAGACAATAGTTTTAAGATTTTTGTCTGTTTGTCTGTAATTCTGTTTATATGTTAGAAGTTGGCGCCAAAACTACTGAAGGGATTTAGTTGAAATTTGCTGTGAAGTTTATATAAATTGCCGGTTTTTACTGAATTGAAATGTATTGAAAATGGCATGTTTGTTCTCTCATATTCAAGAAAGAATATGCTTTTGCTATCCATAAATTAATTAATGGAAAACAAGCTTATGTCATAACACATAAAAAAATTCCTTTCCTATTTTCAACAATAATTTAAACATCTGAGGTTTGGCGTGTAAAGTGCCTCACAGACTGACCGTTCTTTATTTACTTTTAATCATAAAAAAGTTAATAAAATAAAACAAAACGTAAAACTTTTTTAAAATTACAAACATTTATATGGTTCCTAGCTTCTTTTAACCCTAACAAAAGGGTTAATTGTTTAACCCTTTTTATTCCACGTGTTAAAGCATTTCTCGTGCATTTAATGATTGCGTCATGTTTCCATGGAAATTAAAGAGCCAATAGGCGATCTACAGCGGTGACATCAGCGCTCGCAGCGTTCTGTGAAGAAAACAAAAATTCCTATAAGCCTAGGGTATGGGAGACGATCAATGATGTGAATAAAACAAAAGTTCTTTTATTCACATCACTGGAGACGACACCCGTACTATATATCCCTTTGGCCAGGACCTGTCTTTTTCGTCGGCTGCGGCATGTATTAATTTCATCAACCATTGTTTACTCAGCCGATTGTTGACGCAAACACCACGGGCTGATTATTCACACCTACAAGGAAACAAATATAAACCAATTCTATTTCATATAATTTTCTATATATATAAAGAAGGATGTTTGTGGGTGGGTTTGTGGGTTTGTTTTTTATACAAATCTACAGTTTTATTCCGATCTTGATAAAATTTTGCATATTTGACCTTCAAAGCATGAGGAAAGTCACTGTTTACCTCAGATTTCGAAAAAATAATAATTATCGATAATAAATCGATATTCATGGTTATGGCAGGGCATATTAATGAGAAATATCTCATGACCAACAATGCAAGACAAAGTTTTTGCAACAATAAGTATCAACAATGGTATCAACATGCAATTCACAAACACTCTGCACGGACCAACAATATATATGTCATGACCAAAATTTTGTGTGTCTGGAAAAGAAAGAGAAAGAACGAGTATTAATCAGAGAAACTCTGCAGCTAAAACAGAAAAGGGTATAGGGGCATTGGAAACATCTGAACAAAAGGGAGTTTCGATTAGAGCAAGAGGGTATACGAGCTTTTACGTCAAGGGCGAGAAAAAGTTGGGGCCAAAGTATCCAATGATGTTCCCCGGTGGTGAAGATGGGCTTTGTTTTTATCTGAGGCAAGTCAAGAAGAGTTTAAATAAAGTTCCGGTATATCACCTAGAATTCATGTATTTTGGATTTTTCGTAGAATGGATAGTCACTTCGCTCTGTGTTGTATTGATTGAGTTATTATTTAACCAATTTGGAGTTATAATTTAACTTTTTGAGATTGTTCTGTTTACCTACAAGTGTAATTATCCCGGGCGACGCCGGGTCCTCTGCTAGTATAGACATAAAGATTATTAATTTCTACATTTTTAAGAGATTTATGTCCAGTTTTAGATTTTTTCCATCATTGTAGTAGTATTATACGGCTGTGTGTTAAATTGTAACTTTATAGCTTACTTCTAAGTTGCCTTTTAAAACCTGACAAACATACTTACATTGCCTTTTATAACTATAGAAGATTGGCTCATTGATTTATTGACTGATTGATCACCAATAATCTGAGATATTTCTCGCACCCCTGGAAACTAGAAATTTTGCATAAAGGTTGTGCTTAGGATATAAAGAAAGGAAAAGTTAAAAATAATCCGGAAAAATTTATGAAAGAAATTTTATTTGCGATTGGCAAACAACAGTTTCTTCAGCGTTTCCATATAAAAGTCATTTTTCTAAGCGGAAAATATAAATTCGTACGTTCGCTATTTCAATTCTTCAAGAAATGGAGACTACGTAAAGAAATATGTGCTAACTTTAGCGCTCTTTCTTATTAACTCTGACACTTTCATTTAAATTTTTATAGTTAAAAAACATTTTCTTACTTGGCGCAACCCAGGGAAGATATTACACTTCACCTTATACGCAATAAATAGATTTACGTTCAATTACCATATAATTATTATTTTATGCAATACTTTATTAATAAATGTGAATATTAAAATGTAAGCAACAGCCGTCACATTTTCGTGCTGGAATAATAAAATTTTTACCAGGCAAAATAATAAAATATGGAATAGCGAACTTAAAGATAATTATTTGACTCAATTTTTTTTAAAAAATCTACATATTTATCGTGTGTGGCGTTATTTTTGGCAAAGAAGTCCAAAGTCTCTTCACATATACACATGAAAATTAGGTATTTAATTTAATGTAATGCAAAAGCCGTATATTTCAATTCAAGTAAGACCACCAGAATCACATAATAGGCACACAAAATTAATGCATACAAAAATAATTTATTATAGAAAAAGATGAAATCAATGACTAAATTTTATTTTTAAATTTTGTTTAATATAGTGTAATTTCTAAATTTATTTATTACATTAAAATATTTTAAAATTTAAAATTAATTGAGAGAAAAGCATGTAATGGCTTACTTTTGTCCAAGTTTCCGATTGTGTAATGATAAAATAGAATGGGACGTTTATTTCCGCTTTATCTTATCTTAAAATGATAAGGGATTAATAAAGGAGCTGAACAAGAATTACATTCTCTTTTGCAGATCTAATTGTCATTTGCACAATGCGAATAATGAAGCGTTTTTTTTAAAGTACCTAGATTAGACTGTAAGGGAGCAATAATGGGTACATTATTTTATGACAAGCAATATAAATTTGAAACAATTTTATAAGGTGTGCCCAAATGAAAAGGAGACTACGGTGATATCTAACGAATGTTTTAAATTTTTTTATTTACAAATTTTACAAAAATAAGTTACAAAATTTCCAAAATCTACCAAAATTGAATGAGCAGTTTTGCTCGTGAGATTTTGGTTTAAAATTTAAATTATACTTAAATCGCTATATTTTAGAATCCAAACGGACAGAATATAAATATAAATATAAAAATAAATTAAATAATCACACAGAAAAATTGCTATATTTTAAAATACAAACAGACAGAATATAAATACAGGGTGATTCAAATCGTGTTTAAAACAATTTAAGGGGGTATTATAGAGGTCAAGGTTAAAATTCGTTAAAATTTGATTGAATTCCAACAAGAAGTTTCCGAGTTACTCATTCAACATCATAACACATGTTCACTTGTGAGTACTAACCATCACTTGTTACAATTTGGACTGCGTAACTCGGAAACTTCTCGTTGGAATTCGATCAAATTGCAACGCTATACACAGTCTTATGTACCGTGTTATTCCTCCAAATTTCATTAATCTAGGCTTTACAGAACCTGAGTTATTAACTTGTTGATCTAGGTGGCGGCATTTTTATTTCTGTTCATATTTGTTATCGTTCAAATTCGGACCCATCTTCATGGGACTTCTTGTGTTTACCTTGACCTCTATAATACCCCCTTACACGATTTGAATCGCCCTGTATAAAAGTAAAATAAGCACGAACCATAGTTTCAGCAAAAAAAAAAAAAAAAAAAAAAAAAAAAAATCAAGTCTAATACAATATTCAAAATTCAAAAGTTAGTACAAAATATAAATTTTTAAAATCCAATATCTATAAACAGGATCTTTATAATTAAAGTTACATTTTGACATGGCCATAAAAAAAACTACTGGACCAAAATCTATAATACTTGGTAATATTATACAAGAGGGCATGGAAAGTTCATACCCACCAAAAAAAACCCATTAGTTCAAAAGGTCACCACCAGCATGGAATGGCGCTCTATGCATTATTCGTATACGAAATTAGACACGAAGACACAGGTTAACAAGTCTTTAATCGTTACTAAAAATTATTTTAGTCATGTAACTAATTTTAATAACGATTAAAGACTTGTTAACTATTTTTTTTTTGGTGGGTATGTACTTCCCATGCCCTCTTGTATAATATTACCAAGTATTATAGCTTTTGGTCCAGTAGTTTTTTTTTTTTAAGGCCATGTCAAAATGTAACTTTAATTATAAAGACCCTGTATATAAAACCAAAAGTCTGTATGTTTGTGTCTGTGTAGCTTCAAGCGATCCTATTGGCTAATCGAAAAAGAATTGTTTCGATTGTTACGACAGTATTATTGTTAAACCACTGCCTGTATAACGCAGCTAAAATCGCAGAATCACATTGTAGTTCTCAAAATCAACACATCAACTTTCTGGCGCCCTCCATCAGTGGTTTCGGTATTGTTTCTTAATTGAGAAACCATGCTTTCGGTTTGTCGGGATTTCTTTAGAAGCAGTTTCTTTTAAGTTGTTATATGTATATTTTATCAAAAAAATCTTAAAAACAATACTTAACTTATAAACAGTACTTTTCTTTTAAATTATTAAATATTTTTGTATTTAAACATTACCACTAATAACTTAACCGGAGAGTAAAGAAATAGCGCCACGAAATCTGGAGCTTTAATCATCGCTAAAGCGCTCTAATCCAGAGCTTTAATCACCACAGGTACGCAGCGCCAATTTTAGTTAGTGGGGAAATAAAGAATTAAACAAAAATCGGCGTTTTCTATGGTAAGTAGGGGCAGTTTATTATATAGTAGGCAGTGGTTAAACTCAGGATGAGCAGAAGAATTTTAATTGTTGCAATATTATTTTTGTATAATAAACTTTGGATAGCAAAGAGATTTTTTCCTCTTTAAAATGTAATATCCATTTATTGATAACATGGTTTTTACATTTGAAAAGTAAAATCATGTATCTGAACATAAAATTATATGAAGACTTCTCTGATTTTTGAAATGTCAATTTTCAAATTTAAAAAAAATATTTTCATTATTGCAACCTAATTATCTTAAAACATTACTTTGAATTTTTATTATTCAACATAGTTTTCAAAAGTGGCTTAAAGAATAAAGGCAAATATCGATTAGATAAATTAGAGATAAATACCATATTGTTTACCCCTTTTTGGATAGGTTTGCCCAATATTATGTGAAGTGACCAAACCTAATAACTTTAATGTTACCATAATAACTTTTAAATTTAAATGTGGGTAGTCTCCTTTTAGTGGGGAAAATCGTAAAATTAAAAATTTAATAAAAACAAAAATAAAGTCACCAATCTTGAGAAAAGGATGGAAGAAACTTGTGAGATGGAAGATAACTTAAACGATGTAGTCTATTGAAGATGTTGTTGATTGTAGAAATAAACTTAGTCTATTGAGGATGTAGATGAAGTCTTGTGAAGATAGTAGAAAACGATAATCTTGAAGGAAGTGTTGGTTTTGAAATACAGATGAAATTTTGAAGAGGGTGATCCAGATATTTGGGATAAAATTTATATAAAACGTTTTCGAGAATATTTCTCATCTTCAGTAGGATAAAACATTTTTGAATGGTGAAAACAGTTGAAATAAGAATTTAACAATTGATATAAAGATGATGAAGCTAAGTTGGTTGTAACTGTTGGTTATGATTGTTGGCTATTGTTGGTATACTAGGGTAATTGTTGTTTAAAAGTAGTGTCCATTTATTGTTTATCTCTAATTTTTTGTTATTTGTAATGATATTTATTGTTTCTTTAATTAATCTTTTTTTATAATTTTCTTCTTTTCCAATGATTTTTGTGTTATTCCAATCTGGTGTGTGGTTTTCTTTGATACAATGATTTACTAAATGGTTGTTTTTGTCTTTGTGGCGAAGTGCTCTTTCATGTTCTTTTAATTTTATTTCTAATTGTCGTTTAGTTTGACCTGTGTAGATATGTTCACAATTTTTACATGGTATTTGATAAATTATATTTCTAGTGTTCCATTTTTCTTTATTATTTTGACATATTTCTTTGAAATTGATATTTGTGCTATTATTTTGATTGATTGTTGTTTTTAGGTTGGTGGTGGTTATTAATTTTTTAGTAATGTTATTTGTTATTTTTGGTATGATTTTTATGTTTGGTATTTGTTCTAATATTTTTTTCTGTTTGTGGAAAATTTTATTATTGTATTGTATTGAATATCTTTTTTGTTGTTCTTGTTGAATTGGTATAGTTTTTGTTGTATTGTTTGTAAATGCATCTATTAAAATTTTGTCTATTAAAGTTATTGGATATTTGTTTTTTATTAGGTTCAGTTTAAGTTTTTTTAAAATTGTAGGAATATATTTCGGGAATGTAAGATTTTTTATTCTTTGTAAATATTGTTTAATAGTGTTAATTTTTTGGTGTGTGGGTTGTTGTGATAAGTAATGCGGTATGTTGTTACCTTTTGTTGGTTTTTCATATATCTCAAAATCTAGATTATTTTCATTTTTTATAATGTTTATATCTAAAAATGTGATACGGTTGTGGTCATGTTGTTGTGTGTAAATTTTAAAGGATATCGTTCTTCTAATAGGTGTATTAATATTTCTATTGGTTTGTTTGTTATGACTAGGATGTCATCTACATATCTCATCCATATTTTTATGTGTTGTTTGTGTTGTGATTTGTTTAGTAAATTGTGCTCCATGTTATGTAAATAGATGTTGGAAAGAATTGGTGATAATGGGCTACCCATGGGTAAGCCTTCAATTTGTGAATAAAGTTTTTCATTAAATTTTAATTGATTGTTGGTGAAACATAGATTTATGGATTGTATGATTTTTAGTACTTTCGTGTAAGGTAATTTTGTTTTTAATTGATTTTTTATGATGTCGAGAGTTGGTATGATTGAGATGTTATCATACATAGCTGTTATATCTATAGTATAAATTTTGTCTTTATTCTCTAATTTTAGTTTTTCTAATGTTTGCTTGGCTAGTGTTGAATTTTTTATTGTGTAATTAAATTCAAAAAAATTTTTTAAATAATTATCTAGAAATTTTGCTAGTTTGTAAGTTGGTGAATTTTTGGTGGAGGTTTTGATTCTTATGGGATTTCCTTCTTTGTGTATTTTTATTACTCCATAAGTTGAATTTGGTGATGTTTCTACTGGAATTATTTGTTTTTGTTGTTCTTCATTAATTATATTTTCTTTTTTTAATTCATTTATTTTTTTAATAACATTTTTTGGAATTGTATTGTTTGATCTTTATTTTCTAATTTGAAAATTTTATTTTCTTTTATGAAATTTTCTATGCTAATTAGAGCGAAGCGTTAGCGAAGCTCTGTTATCAGGCGAAAATCAAAATTCTTTGTGCGCATAAAACTTTTGAACCAGAGAACATAGACAAATGAAATTTTGCACACAGGTGGACATGACCATCCTGATGGTCACTAAATAAAAATTTTAAAAATCGGTTCAGCCATCGAGGAATAATCACCATTTTGCTGTTCCCATTGAAATGCATTGAAAAAAAATGTAAACAAACAATTGCACGCGCTAATAGATTTTTCAACATAGAAAATATGGCGAAGTCCTTCGCAAATTTTTTTCTGTACCATCGATTTTTGAGACCATTTTATCGAGTTCTTAGAACTTTTATCATTTTTTTTTTTAATTCATCGCTTCTTGAACCCTTCGATTTAAGGTGTAAATTGCTTAACAAATACATAAGAATAACTCAGTAACCTTGATTCTTTTTTACGTAGACTTGCATAGTAAATTTTTTGAAAGAGATTGTCATTTTTTCGTGTAACAAGGATTAGAGTCTAGAAACCATCTTAGTGAGTTACCATTATGTATACTGGTTGAGTTCGACAACTACACTGGTCCGTGTCTGTATGACAGTGTCGTTCCGATTACACCTGTCTCTGTTGGATTCAAGAAAAATGGCGTGAGTTGTTCACGTAAACAGTTTCCGTTGAAAGTGGCGTACGCAATTACTGTGCATAAAGCTCAAGAAATCACTGTCGACAAAGCAGTGATTGATATTGGTGACACTGAATTTGGGCTTGGTTTAACGTATGTTGCGCTTTCAAGAGTGAAAACCATTGATGGTCTTCTAATTGACCCAGCTTTTCCGATTTCGCGACTGTTGGCAATCAATAAGCATTCTTCGTGGATCGTTCGGCGCGATGAAATTCAAAAATTAAAGTCATTACTCTGATCAAACCATAAATAAACGTTGAAATTTGACAATAAAAGCTTCGCTCTTTTATTGGATAAGATTATCGCGCTCCGCGAGTCGCAGTCCGCCCTAGTAATGTAATCTTTTTTCTTTTGTATGACCATTATTTTACCCTTGTCTGCTTTTGTTATAACTAGATCTTTATCTTCTAAATAAGTTTTAATTTTTTTTATTTCTTTATGCCAATATAGATTTTCTTTATTATTCCTTATTATAGTGGTTATGTTCTGATTGATTATTCGTTCTTTATTATATCCTTTAAAATTTAAAAACATTAATATCCACCACCAACCTAAAAACAACAATCAATCAAAATAATAGCACAAATATCGATTTCAAAGAAATATGTCAAAATAATAAAGAAAAATGGAACACTAGAAATATAATTTATCAAATACCATGTAAAAATTGTGAACATATCTACACAGGTCAAACTAAACGACAATCTTCTATATATATAAAGAAGGATGTTTGTGGGTCTGTCTGTGGGTCTGTACGTTTTTTATACAAATCTACAGTTTTATTCCGATCTTGATAAAATTTCGCATACATGACCTTCAAAGCATGAGGAAGGTCACTGTCTACCTCAGATTTCGGAAAAATAATAAATATCGATAAAAAATCGATATTCATGGTTATGGCAAGGCATATTAATGAGAAATATCTCATGACCAACAATGCAAGGCAAAGTTTGTACAACAATAGGTATCAACAATGGTATCAACACGCAATGCACCAACACAAGGCAGGGATCAACAATATATGTCTCATGACTAACAATGAAAGGAAAAGTTTGTGCAAGTGTAATTATCCCGGGCAACGCCGGGTACCTCTTCTAGTTAGAAATAAAATTAAAGACATGAAAGAGCACTTCGCCACAAAGACAAAAACAACCATTTAGTAAATCATTGTATCAAAGAAAACCACACAGCAGATTGGAATAACATAAAAATCATTGGAAAAGAAGAAAATTATAAAAAAAGATTAATTAAAGAAACAATAAATATCATTACAAATAACAAAAAATTAGAGATAAACAATAAATGGACACTACTTTTAAACAACAATTACCCTAGTATACCAACAATAGCCAACAATCATAACCAACAGTTACAACCAACTTAGCTTCATCATCTTTATATCAATTGTTAAATTCTTATTTCAACTGTTTTCACCATTCAAAAATGTTTTCTCCTACTGATGATGAGAAATATTCTCGAAAACGTTTTATATAAATTTTATCCCAAATATCTGGATCACCCTCTTCAAAATTTCATCTGTATTTCAAAACCAACACTTCCTTCAAGATTATCGTTTTCTACTATCTTCACAAGACTTCATCTACATCCTCAATAGACTAAGTTTATTTCTACAATCAACAACATCTTCAATAGACTACATCGTTTAAGTTATCTTCCATCTCACAAGTTTCTTCCATCCTTTTCTCAAGATTGGTGACTTTATTTTTGTTTTTATTAAATTTTTAATTTTACGATTTTCCCCACTAAAAGGAGACTACCCACATTTAAATTTAAAATTATTCATTTAAACACCTTAGATCAATAATTACCATAATAACATTTTAGTTCTGAACTTTGTCAATAGATGGTACTGCCTTAACTTTAAAACCACAATATAAGAAATAAACTGTGTTTAAAACGCGCTTTAGGTCGTGTCTGCCGAACTTAGCGTTATTGTTTGACGCACCGGACACGTCTGATCCTGTGGTATAATTATTGATGTTTAACTTCTGTGTTTTACGGGTTTAGATTTGTTTAATTTGCGATGCTATTGTTGTTTGGTTTCGTATTGATATTAATACGTTTTGGCTATTCTCACGGACTTCGATTTGCTTAGCAATTCGGATTTTATTTTTCGCTTTGTGAATAGGCACTGACGTTTGGTTTTATTCAAATTTTGTAAGATTGGAGATAAATAGCATCAGTAGCGCCCGGGGGTACTTCCTGGTTCCTTCATGCACGGGGATGATTGTGTTTGTTGTGTGTCCGAATGGCCCGTGGATCATGTTTTTGACAACTGTGTCGTGTAGTTTTTTGTCACTGTTGACATCAGAAATTTCTGCAGTAATAATATCGTCAATTTGGTTGAGACGCAATTTTTCTTTTAGTCACAGTAAATGATGTACGTAAAAGCCACTGAGTCTCGCCAATATTTGACATTTTGTGAGCAGATCTACCAACTTCCGAACTTTATCTTCAAAAACTCGAGCATAGGATAGCAGGATGGAATGAGCATAAAATTATGATGCAATGACAAAACATTCGTTTTATGCTATTGAACATAAAATGAGTATAGCAGACGATAAGGATAGGGAAGTGTCTATCGAGGAGGCACAGGAGATATACGTGTCTCTCTTTTAGCCCTCTAACAAATGTCCAGAAAACTGACAAAAGTGTGTGTATTTGTTTGTATGTTTGGAAAGGAAAGAGAAAGAGAAAGAACGAGTATTGGTCAGGAAACTCTGCAGCTAAAAGACAAATGGGTATCGGGAACATCTGAACAACGGAAGCTTCGTCTAGAGCAGGCGACCGTTATAGGAATGGTCAAAGCAATGCGTAGCGCCACCGTGACGTTCGGGAAAGAATCTTGCAAGGATGATAAATTTCAGGATGAGGAAGGTAACGTGAGTGACACAGACGGCTGCAGTGCCAATTAAAAAAAAAACCGGGGGATCGAGGGCGCCTCACGGGGGCCCCCTCACGTTCGGGGCCCTACGCGGATGCGTAGTCAGCGTATGCCTAAGAACGGGCCTGTCTAGAGCAGGAGGGTATAAGAACTTCTACGTCTGGGGCAAGGGTAAACCCACGGATAAAGTAAAACGGATACGACACTCCATTACATTACTGTATAACTCGTTTTTGTGGTGCCCTCTATTGATTGTGGGAGAAAGTTATTTGTTCTACCGTGCAGCCCTTTTCCAGGAGAAAATTTCTTTTCAGTAGCTTAATATGCATATGAATTCTTACTTTTAAGTTTTTATATTGAAATATTTCATACATTAAACATAATATATTTCTATTAATTTTTATAAATAAATTTTAATTTAATTTATAGATTAATTTTTATAATGATTTTTAAATAAAGAAATTTTACAAAGAAGACTTTTAATAAATTTCAAAAAGTTTATTGAAATAATTTTGAAACAAATGAAATATACAGGTACATATTCGTTATGATAATTAAATTTTTATTATAAAAGTATAATAAAATAAAATCATAATAAGAAACTTTTATTCAGTTCTTCTGGGGTCATTTCTTTTAAATCGTCCCTTTCAACAAATGTAATCGTCCATTTCGAACACCTGTACATGTATTTGAAAATAAGGTATACTTAATTTGTCTCTAATATTTCATTCATTTCATAATTACATTAACGGTCCACTCACCTTTCAGGATCGTTCGGAAAACGAAAGTAAGATAATCTCGAAGTTTATATCAATAATTTCGACAAAATACAGCAGCACATGCTCTTCCACCAGGCGCCATATTTTCTCCGTGTGCTTTGGGTCCTCTGGTGGCCGTGAGAGAAAATGGGTTTAGAAAATTGGCTGAGTGTCGCATCCGTTTTACTTTATCCGTGGGGAAACCTCGAAAGAAAGATGAGATCTAAAGTATCCAGTGACATTTCCGATGGTGAAAATGGATATTTTAATCTGAGGCAGGTCAACCCAACAAGAGGATAAGTAAAGTCCCGGGCGACGCCGGGTTTTCAGCTAGTAACATATAACATTTATTTATTTATTTATTTATTTACAATTATTTAAAATTATTTATAATTACAATTATTTACAATAACAAAGTAAAATGAATTGGTAATAATAGTAATAACAGTATAAAAACAAAAATAAGTATTGTGTGAAATCAATGAGATAAACTCAGGGTTTTTTTTATATAAAAAAGAATAATTAGGGATAAAAAGGTGCCCAAAAGGCCCAATTTAAAATTTAGCACCGTATATAAGACTTTGTTAATTATAATATTTTTTAATAAGTGTTTAATTTAAGATACAAAATTAAAGTGATATAAAATTTCCCAATAGTGTTTAAATCATGTCTTAAAATATCGCTGTATGTTTTCCTCAAAAATCCACGTTTTTAACTTTTTTATTTTGCAACATTCTATTATTACACTTTTTTATTGTTAAAGGGATTAGATTGTAATATCATACTACAACATATATCTCCATTTGTCTTTGTATTGAAGTAAATTTAATGAGACGTATTTCCCTTACTTCATTTTTTGTGTTCTCGTATCATATGGATTTTTGTCAAAGATTTCATATTTATTTCCTTCAGTGCATAGTTACATATTCTTAAAATGTACAATTGGTAATAGTTTAACGGACAATTTTGTACTTTTTTAAAAAGATAATTCATCATATACGGCTTCAAATATGTTTTGAAAGTCCCAAATTGGTAAACAATATTGCAGAACAGATTGAAATAATGCTTCAAAAATTTGCTTCAATAAAGGTCCCTTAATTGTCGATTTAAGCATGAACTATTATTTAAACTATGAGCTATATGACTCGACCAGTTTAACTTATGATCCAAATAAGTCCTAAATATCTAAAGGAGTCATCCTTTTGTATATGCTCACAATAACAATTTTTACTTATTTGATAATTAGTATTTTTATGATATTTTATTACATGTTGCCGATTTAAGCTTTTGTTTGGATAAAGATAGAAATGCAAATAACCTGTCTTTTTAATATTACCGGTTAACTTCATATTATTTTCATTTAACCAGCCTTTAATTAAAAATAGATCATATTCCGCATTAATAATATCTTCATAACCATTTTCATATATCAGCACCAAATCATCTGAATCCTGAGATCACGCACTTCCTTCGGAAGGGAAGTAAAGCCGTTGGTCCCGTGTAGTCGTTTGCCGGCTGCACGTTAAAGAACCCTTGCGAGGCAAAATTTACGGCCCTTATAACGCCGTCCTGAAATGACCATGGCAGTTGAAAAGGACGTTAATACCAAACAAACCAAACCAAATCATCTGCATATGCTTGTAGTTTGGTAAATGTTAATGATAAATTAAATCATAGCCATCATGATACCCCTATGATTAAATATAATAAAAACAATATTGGACCTAAAAGTGTTTCCTGGGACACCTGTTGTTATTATTTGTGGAGAGCTAATTTTTTCTTGTATTCTTATAACTTGCGTGCGTTGTAACAGATACGAAGAGAACCAACCTAGAACAACTCCTCTGTTTCCATATGCCTCCATTTTTTTAAATAACAAATTATGATCTACTGAATCAAACGCTTTACTTGTATGTAAGAGAATTGCAATTGGTTCATTATGCTTTTCTATATTATCTGATAGTGGTGTTACTAATTTATGTATTGCCATCTCAGTATTTTTTCCCTTTACTAAAGCCATACAGGTTTGAATTTAATATATTATTTTTTTTTCAGCATATTTCAGCAAACGAATTTTCATTGCCTTTTCAAAAATTTTTGAAATATTTGAAATTAATGAAATTGGTCTATAATTCACGTATTTACGTAATTACAGAATATTTTAAGTACTGAATATTTGACGTATAATTAATGTGTAACATGACGCCTACACATGATGCACTGATCTCAGAACGTAAGAAGCGAATGATGGTCAGTGTCGAAACTCCTCGTTTGCATACGGGACCTTTTTCCACGGTGTTTTGCACTTCCTTGTCGCAGGTGAACCGATGACCTGGCAGTGATTTTTTAAGGGGTCGTAAATATGGGAGTCACATGGGGAGATGTCGGGTCTGTACGGAGGATGTTTGAGGATTTCTCATCGAAATGTTTCCAGCAGGTGGAGGGTCTTCTTGGCCACAAGTGGCTTAGCGTTATCCTGGAGCAGCATTATCCATTTCGAGAGCTTCTCTCTGCACTTGCTTTCGATGGCCCGTTTCGGCTTCAGCAAGGTGTTGGAGTACCGTTCAGCGTTAACTGTTTCTCCCCGTTCCAGCCAGTCGAGGACTATGGGTTCTTCTTCGTCAAAAAAGAAACTGAGCATCACTTTTCCGGCCTCCATGGCAGAGTGAGCTGTTTTGGGACGTGGGGAGCGGAGATGACGCTGCATCTATCGACAAGCATATTTACCAACTTCGATTAGATACAACGGCGCTAGAGTGAAAGTCTTCTTTTCATTTGGGTATACCATATATTTAAAACAAATATTGTCTTTGTTAATATAAATTTAAGACAATTATGCAAAAAAATAAAAATAATATTTTTGCATTTAAAAAATAAACCTATAGGGTATGTCGATTTTTAAATGCAAGATATTTTTTTTTATTTTTTTGCATAATTGTTTTTTAAAATGTATATTAACAAGAGCTCATAAGAGCCCTTATGAGCTCTTGATATTAACAATAATATTTGTTTTAAATATAATTGTTTCAAATTTATATTATTTGATATAAAATAATTTAAACTAAAATTCTCATTAGTGCTCCCATTCAATCTCATCTAGGTATTTTTAAAAAGGGTACGTCACATCTGGACGATAACCAAGTGGATGACGAATAGTTTATAACTTTTAAAAAACAACTTGACTAAGTCCATTAATTCTTAGTCATTTGCATTAACCAATATGAATAAAATTGGACAATATAATGAAATGTTACGCATCAAAACACTTTTGTAGCTATCAGATATTTTCATATCTTTATTTATAGGGTCATAAATAATTTTTTAAGTAATTTTTATAACGTTATAAATTCTCGAATAAGAAAAGTCCTAACGGTCAATGAATGACTGACAAGTGAATACTGAATTAATATAATTGGACAATGTTATCATATTTACCATTCTAACTGGATAAAAAATTGTTCTAAATACTATATAGAATGTGCCCAATCATAAGTTTGATTAAAAAGAGAAGATTCTTTGGTCACCAACCTCATCTGAAGCGACAACACTTATGTTGCATTAGTCATTTAACTATCTAATCTAATCTATCACTTATTTCGAAAAGGATAAACAATTTTGCCGAAGCCTGCGGATTTCGAGCAAATAGCCGAGGGGAGTGGATTTATGTTGGTCGATTCAAATCCGATAATGTTCCCCGATAAAGAGGAAGGTTGAGTCTTGAATAATAAGAAAAAATTTCACCAAATGAGCCACTGGGTCAAAAGTTACAGCAAGTTAAAGTTAAGTGAATTTTATGCTCGCCATCGTAATAACGGAGTGGCGCTGCTACAGCATATACCTTAGAGATCCTGTATGTATCAGAGATACGACAACTGAGAAGTCGAAAAGATTGGTTAGAACCGACACGTGACTTGCAATGCCGATACTTGTATCTTGCTATACAACAGCATTTAGACATCGCCAGCTGTAATTTTTCTCCGAATTAAAAAACATTTATAAAACTAAAGGCATAATGCCTAATTGTGCTGCAGTAGGTTGTTCGAACAGCGGGAAAAACGGCTTTCAAGTCCGCATAAATGGCCTATGCACTGATCAATGCTGTTCACTCTTTGGCATTCCATAGCGAAACCAGAGAAGAGCAGCAAATTAAGTGAAGACACGTGATGTTCTTCCTTGATAATCAATGTCACTCAAAACTGGTTCAAGCGTCTGTGGTTTAGTGGTACCATTATGGGCCACTGGAAACTTTCAATGCTAAGATATGGCATGCATTATATTAAACAGCTTGGAATAACATGTTATGGTTGAATATTAACCTAAAATTAATGATAGTCGAAATAGGTTCAATGGTATGTGGTTTCATGGAACCTTTATGGTCCATTGGATACCTTCAATGCTAATATACAGCATGTAATATATCAAACAACTTGGAATGATGTGTCATGAACGAATATAACGTAAAATTAATGATAGCCGAAATTGGTTCAAAGGAACCTGGATTTAGTAGAACGGATTATGGTTCATTGGAATTTTCAATGTTAAGATATGGCATATAATATATCAAACAACTTGGAATGATGTGATTGGACGAATTTATTGTGAAATTAATGATAGTCGAAATTGGTTCAATTGTATATGGTTTAATGGAACCATTATGGTTCATTGGATCGTTTCAGTGCCAAGATATGGCATCTAATATATCAAACAACTTGGAATGACGTGCCATCAATGAATATAACGTAAGATTAATGATAGTCGAAATTGGTTCCATGATGCGTGTTTTAATGATACCATTATTGAACCATTGGAAACTTTCAATGCTAAGATATCAGGGCCGTAGCCAGGATGTTATCTTGGGGGGGGGGGTCTGTTTTCAAAAATT
>JAHWFO010100092.1:439298-492227 GCA_023313115.1 Rhysida immarginata
CCCCCCCCCCCCCTGGCTACGGGCCTGTTTCAGTCATTACCCGAGATTCATGACCTGCCGCTAGCACACGCGATACACTCTTTCATCTTATTACCTGAGATGAGAATGGGGAGAAAGATAGATTTGAAAACAGAGTTTGGCTTTCTTCTCTAGTTCGTGTTGTTATTACGGATCGCCACAATTCGCGTCTGACAAAGCTTGCGTACCGATCCGAGCATCCGATAAATAATGTTACTATGTTACTTGCTTATGATCTTATTCGAAAGCCCGTCGTACGACAGTTGCCACAACAGTGCAAACTGTAAATTCAATATTATTTTTGAATAATCTTCTGTGACAGGACTGTCAAAAGTAAAAAAAGTCGTTGTCACTATGATTACAAATTCATTACTGCCAATTTCACGGTGATTAACCTAACAGAAGAATATCTACAACTGTTAAATGTAAACTTTGGTCTTCAGTGAAACTGGCATGCAGGGGCGGCATTATATGATGGGGCGCCAATAAAGGTTGAAAGGGCGCACATTTTAGAGGTTTGCATAGGTTTGCATGGGGGCACCGAAGAAGCTAGCGCCGCCCCTGCTGGCATGTTGGGCTCGTTTTTTTCTACTTTTTTGGCGTTTATTTCTTATTGCTATAATTTTCTCGGCAGACCGTTTTGGGGATATATTGCACGATTGCTATATATTGAAACAAAAAAATTTATTATATACGTTAATATATAAGAGAGGAGGAGTGATATTTTATATACATTAATGCCGAACACTATTATTCATTTCATTATATTTTGGTCCTTCGACCAAACTGATTAACCGTCATTTTGGCTCTGTTACCGAAGAGATAAGACACATATGCCTGTTAAAACTTTTACTTATTTTTGATACTCTATCAGAATGTGAAAGCAAAATCAAAAAAATGAAAAAAAGTGACGACGGAACGACCGACTTTACGAATACAGTAACGATTTTTTAATTAATTAACATCGTTCTGGCAATGCAATACCACACATTTGCAAATGGTTTTTATTGAAATTTAAATAAAAATTAAATTTAATTTAATAATTCAAAATAGCTAAAATTACTTATTTAGGATTTTAATTTGATTTTCCCACTTTATTTAGTCTACCGCGAATTCTTTTTAATGATAATAAATATAGGCTTCTTGCCATCGTAACTCAAGTGACCGGCAGCGCCACTAGTGTCAAAAAATAAAAATTTTCGCGTCCAAACTCGAGGAAGCCTGTCTGAGCTACAGCATGTGAGCTTTCTTCCGTAACTCTTTGAGCAAACAGTTAACGTGATAAAATGAACAAAAATAGAATACTATGTGCTGTTGTTGGATGTAGTAACTCATATTATCACACGAATGGAAAGAACGTTGTTTTTTTTTCGTTTTCCCAAGAAGGATCTGCTCAGACGTGAAAAATGGATTCAGCCAGTTCGTCGTACTGTGTAAGCACTTTTTGATTTTTTCGATGATGTTCATTATACTTAACAAATTATAAAGAATGATAAGTTAGGGGGATATCTGAAATAAGCATGCTGGCAATGATTTTGTCTATGTTCAATGTTGGGACATTTGAAAGAAACGATAGAAAGATCGATGTTCCAAAAGAAGACAAATTAATAATTTTTTTGATGAAGATAAAACTTGGCCTCAACTTTTCTTCAATAGGTGCCTTATTTTCCCCTCATGAAAGTACTGCTTCAAGAATATTTTATTCTGTGCTGCATTTTTTGCATCAAAGATTGAATGGATGGGTGAAATGGCTGGATCAAAAAGATGTCAGGAAAACCACATATCCTTACTTTAAAAAGGAATTCCCACATTGCAGGGTCATAATCGACTGCTTTGAAATTAAATGTGAAACTCCTAAACAAGTTTTCATGCAGAACAAAATGTATTCTGTATATTTACAATATTTTTACGTTGGAGAGAAAAATTTCTATAAAATCATGGTTCTCCAAAATTCAAATTTATCTACAAAATTTGATAAAAAAAAAAAAGAATTAAAACTCCCACCCTTTCCCTCTTAACTAATGTAACTAAACCATCTAACTAAAAATTTTTTATTAAATAATCAATTCATAATGGGCTTAAAATTCATATCAACTTTGAGACTTTGAGACCGTGCTCGGCACTATGGAGCAGGAGGAGTTAGCATTTTATATATAAGATGACTAGCAGAGTTACCCGGCGTTGCCCGGGATAATTACACTTGTAGGTAAAGAGAACAATCTCAAAAAATTAAATTACTGTATAACTTCCAATTGGTTAAATAAAAACTCAATCAATACAACACAGAGCAAAGGGATTATCCATTCTACTAAAAATACGAAAAACAGGAAGTCTAGGTGATATACCGGGATTTTATCTAAACTCTTCTTGACTTGCCTCACCACTGCGGAGCATCACCAGACACTTTAGACTCAAATTTTTCTTGCCCTTGACGTAGAAGCTCTTATACCCTCTTGCTCTGTTCAAAACTCTCGTTGTTCAGATGTTTCAAACGCCCGTATAGCTTTTTCTGTTTTTGTTGCAGAGTTTCTCTGACCAATACTCGTTCTTTCTCTTTCCTTTCCAGACACACAAATTTTTGCCAGTCGTCTGGACGTTTGATAGGGAGCTCAAGGGAGACACGCGTGACTCCTATGCCTAATCAATACACGCTGCCTTATTAGGAGCTTTAGCATAAAAGCTACCTATAAGAATGCGCCCTTGGTCTGTACGTTTATCCGGCCGTCCGTCGTTTGCACGATAACTTGAAAACGAATTAACTTTTTCAAATTCTGTTTTCAGAAATACAGGGTGATTATAAAGCCACTATACATTTTGGTGAAAAATCCGTTTTATTGCAGCAATTACAGTATGCATCAACCAGATAATCATACAAGGACACATTCTTAGTACATTTCAATGTGTTCCCCTTGCACATCCTGACACAGCTCCCAGCGTTCCACCGTGGCCCGGAAAACATTGCGCAACATAGCCGATGTAATGTCCTCCTCCACGGCTACAGTCCGTTGTTTCAGCTGTGCAATGGTGCGTAATCTTGACCTGGTACACCTTGAACTTGATAAAACCCCACGCAAAGAAATCTATGGGGGTCAAATCTGGTGACTGTGGAGCCCACAGCCTTGGCACGCCCTGACCAAGTCATCTGCCTGGGAATGCGCGATTCAGATAGTCCAAACGATGGTGGAAAAATGGGGTGGTACCCAGCGTTGCCAACCGTGTAATAATTATTACATTTGTGCATTGTTTAGCTTGTATTATAACATTTTAACAATATCTAACAATAAGTGTTTCCATCCAAAAACCGGTAAGTTGGCAACCCTGGTGGTATCCCATCCTGTTGGAACACAACAGTATCCTAAATCCCATCATCTCGCAACTGTGGCTCCAGGAATTGCTCCAACATGTCGAGGTACACAATACCATTGACAGTCCCCTCGGCAAACATGAGGGTCCATAGACCTTTGACCCTGTAACCCCCATCCACACATTCACTTTGGGTGTTTGGGTGTGCAAATAAATGAAATTCGTTAATGTTTTCACCAAAATGTATAGTGACTTTATAATCACCCTGTATAACCATCAACGTCTTAGCTCGGCCGTATCAACATTGCAGAATTTTTCGTGGACCCCTTCAAGTCGAATTCACGTGTTAAAACAGAGAGTGAAAAGATAATGGCATGTCATACACTATATGATTACAAATATCCGGACACATGCACGTTTGCGCTCTAGCCACGATTTCATGGAAATCAATAGGGCGTTGCACATCCCTTTGCCCGAATCACAGCTTCCACCCTTCGGGGAAGACTTTCCACCAAATGTTGGTAGGTACTTTCCGGAATGTTCCTCCATTCCTCCCGAAGAGCGAGAATCAGTTCAGGTACAGAAGTTGGCCGGTGTGATCTGGCCCGCAAGCGTCTTTCCAATTCATCCCACAGACTCTCTATAGGATTGAGGTCGGGACTTTGTGCCGGCCAACCCATTTCTTCGACCCCTGAGTCCGCAAACCACTGCTGTACACGCCTCGCTTTGTGGCACGGAGCATTGTCGTGTTGGTAGAGAAATGGCCCGTTTCCGAAAAATTGCCACAACGTTGGAAGTGCACAGTTGTCCAAAACATTCATATAACGGTCGGAGTTCATGATTCCTTGCACAGGAACGAGCTGGCCCAGTCCGTACCATGAAAATGAGCCCCACACCATGACTCCTCCTCCTCCGAACTTGACTGTGGGCTCTGTGCACTCAGGTAAGAAGCGTTCTCCAGGTATGCGCCAAACCCAAACTCGTCCATCGGATTACCAGAGTGTGTAGCGAGATTCGTCTGTCCACATTACACGTTTCCATTGGTCCATTGTCCAGTTTCTGTGGGCTTTGCACCACTCCAGACGTCGCTTGGCGTTGACCCTGCTGATGTGGGGCTTGTGGGCAGCAGCACGGCCATGGAATCCCATCGTGTGCAGTTCCCGACGAATTGTCATGGTACAGGCATCATTTGCAGAGGCGTTTCGAAACTCTGTGGCAATTTTTTCCGCCGAGGACTTCCGGTTGCTGCGGGTGACACGACGAAGCACTCTACGGTCTCTGTCCGTTAGTTTCTTGGGTCTACCGGTTCGTTGTTGAACTGTTGTTGATCCCCGGGTCTTCCATTTCATAATGACATCGCCTACTGTTGACTTGGGTATCTGAAGAAGGCTGGAAATGTCACGCACGGACTTGCCGCATAGGTGACATCCAACGATGGTTCCACGTTGGAACTCACTGAGCTCTGCTGAACGACCCATTCTTGCCAATGTCCAAGCAGAGTTGTGTCTGAAGGTGTGGGAAGCTATTTAAATGATGTGCAAGTCATTATCATGTGACATTGGGCCAATCGATGATCTGTGAGGGGTGTCCGGATATTTTTGATCATATAGTGTATAACAATCTATTTGTCAAGAAGGAATACATTGTTACTTTCTGTTCATCTTTTAAGCATTATTGACATCGGCGCGCGCACGTGAAATCGCTTTGTCGACGCACGATTGCTCAAGTGCTCATAACACTGGGCAACAAATTTTCAAAACTTTTTTGCCTCCGATATGAAAATAACCATTTCTTAATGAGTTAAATGTGCTGAACACGAATATGACTGTGAAAATGCAAAATTGGCTCTACTTTTTTGTAATCTGCAAAAACAGTTGTGTACATAATAAAATGACTACCAATAGCTCTGGTCAACAACATTTTTGGTACCGGGGAAGGTAGGTGTTCTAGCCTAATTTGAGCGTGCTGATTCCAAATCTGAATTCCAAATTTCCCTATCACGTCAAGATCTCGAGTTATAAAAATAGTTTAAATTTTAATGGTAGCCATTGTTTAAATTTGACATCAGGAGACTGTTTTACACCACTGAAACTTAACATCCTGACGTGATAGAAAAATTTGGAGTTCAGATATGGAATCAGCACACTCAAATTAGTCCAGAAAACCTACGTTTGTCAAAGTTGCTGTTCTACTGGATAAATATACACGTTGAAACGTAGAAAATGAACTCTATTAAATATCTCAAAAACTAGAGCCAATTTGGAAAAAATGATCTCATATTCGGAATCAGTGCAACAAATTTACCATAAAATGACTTTTAAATGATTGGAGGCAAAATGTGTGTTGCCCCGTGTAATCTGTATTAAGTATCGGAAGAATGGAGCTATTTATTGGTTTTATAATGTTCGTCCGTTCCCTTCATAATTTCTACATTTTTTGAGGTAGAAAGTTGAAATTTGGAATGTAGCTTACTATGAGCATGCCCATCTGCACTATTTAGTTTGGTTTTGATTGGTACACTGGGGTCGGAATTATGGGGGTTGGATTCAGACAGGGCAACATATTTGTGTGCTATTTAGGTACGTAAAAGCGTGAAATTCGGTATCCAGATTCCTCTATGCAAGATCTACAGTACTACGAAGTTTAGGCCCAATTGCGGATTTGCGGGGGCGGCAGTCACTTGGTCCTAAAAACTATGGCAACATATGGCATGTAGTATATCATACGTTCGGAAATGATGAGAAAGGAAAGAAAATACGAGTTTTTTTACATTTGCTACATATTACGTTCGATAAAATCAAGTTTTTGATTAAAAAACTTGGGGAGAGGTAAAAAGTGCAGAGGTAAGTGCAAAGGGGAGAGGTAAAGGGGCTAAAAATACGAGGGGAGTTCACTAAGTAATGCAACACATTTTTTTTCTCGGCCAATTTTGGTTGAAAAAACTGGACATTTCTTGTGGAACATTTTCAAACATTTCCGCTTCGTCTCGTATAGTTTGATTGACGTCCGATAGGTGACAGCGCTATAGTGAGCTGTTAAAATGGCGTCTACAATGGAGGTGCGTTCCAAACAACGGGCAGTGATTGAGTTTCTTTTGGCGGAAAACCAGGGCATCTCAGATATTCATAGACGCTTGCAGAATGTCTACGGTGATCTGGCAGTGGACAAAAGCACGGTGAGTCGTTGGGCAAAGCGTGTGTCATCATCGCCGCAAGGTCAAGCAAAACTGTCTGATCTCCCGCGAGCTGGCCGGCCGTGCACAGCTCTGACTCCTGCAGATGATGACACACGCTTTGCCCAACGACTCACCGTGCTTTTGTCCACTGCCAGATCACCGTAGACATTCTGCAAGCGTCTATGAATATCTGAGATGCCCTGGTTTTCCGCCAAATGAAACTCAATCACTGCCCGTTGTTTGGAACGCACCTCCATTGTAGACGCCATTTTAACAGCTCACTGTAGCGCTGTCACCTATCGGACGTCAATCAAACTATACAAGACGAAGCGGAAATGTTTGAAAATGTTCCACAAGAAATGTCCAGTTTTTTCAACCAAAATTGGCCGAGAAAAAAAATGTGTTGCATTACTTATGATCCGTAGATGACTGCAGGATCTGGCTTGGGCGGCCCGCGCGCCCCGAGAGTTAATTTCTTTTTAATAAATGTATCTCTGCTTCACTGCTAAAGCTCCTCCTAGGAATGTTTACAAGATTTTATTTTATTTTATTTTATACACTTTTCCAATTCAAACAGATCTACCGGTAAGGAGAATGACAACCCCAATTTGTTTGAAGTCTTCATTACATTCTCACGATTAGCCAATGTAATCAGAATGGCAATATTGCTTTTTCACTTGATGAGCATTCCGTTCCAACTTATTCAAAAATTTAGAAATAATAATTGTAGAGTCTGTCCTCAACTTAGGCATTATCTTATCGTGGTCAGAGTTCTTTAACCAATTATGAATGTAATGGACCAATTGCCGTTCGTTGCAATGATGCGTATCTTCGTAACTAATTCACATACAAATCACGTATAAATTGTACCGATTAAGAGGCTATCCAATTTTCGTGCGGATAGCTACCAAAGCAGCTTAACTTTTTCAAACAACCTCAGGAAATCTACGAAATGCTCTTATCGGCCTAAGGCTTAGCTCTGTACAACGCTTTAAGTTTGACATTGTCGTTAATTATGTAACAATACCTTGCCAGAAGTTTAGGGACAACTGACAAATTAAACATTAAACAAAATTATATAAATCTTCTGAAATAATAAAGTCATCAAAGTTCTCGTATTTCTGTGAGGAATAAAACAAAGAACTCAGAACACGAAAAAATGATGCGTAATTTAATATAGAGTAGTCTAATTTTAAGCAATACAACATTTAATAAAACTGGCTGATGCGGTTCGAAGTGAACTTCATCTACAGAGCCGAGCGAAGAACAAAGATAAACATGGCTTAGGTTCACAGTTGAATTATTTAATAGATTTGCAAGATCTGAACTTGAATGTCTTGAAGCCTTATCTTATTGTCTGAAAAACTCATTATGTGTCACTTCGGATGAAAAACTAGTATCCTGGATATTGCTTAGATGCTGATCGGAGAGGGAAAAAAAAACCAAAACAAAAACAATCTATTAAAGAAATTTATTTTGAGAAATCAATTTCAGAAATTAAGAAAATTTTACTTTAATTTTATTTTAATCTGGAAGACAGCGATTTTATGAAAGTTGATGGTGAAAAGAGTTTTGGGATTTTTTTTAATAATCGAAGGCCTATTTAATCCAATTTCTAATTTTAATAAGAACTTATTTTAAACATTCAAATTTAAAAAAAAATCTATATTTAATTTAGAGAGTTTTAAAATTTTTATGTCTTCTCAATATTTAGTTTGTTTATTATACATAGGTAATTGAATGTTTTATAATTCAGAAAATATAAAGTTTAAATTTAGTTAGGGTAAACTGTTGTAGTCACTTTTTACATCTAAAAGCAATGAAAGGAAAGCACTAAGAGGCGTGCTCGGCATATTACGTACCTTGCAAATATCTCCGCTGTAATGAGGGCTATCATCTCCACGTACGGATTCAGACCATGAGGCGATGACCAGACATATGGACTCACTTGAATAGAAGTGGCAGTTTTCACTTGCAGCTCTCCATGACGAAGAAATACAAACTGGCATATCCAGTTATAAATAGCTCAAAAGTAGTGAAAACAATATAAAGTTTAAGATAGAACTAACGAAAATAAATATTTTTTTAAAAAATTCTTTTTTAATAGCGTAATACATAATTTCCGAACATGCCTCTTAAAATAATTCAATTTTTGTAGCATGATATATATTATCGAATGTAATTTATTTCCAAATAATACTTTTATTAGAATTTTTAACAAACTAGATATATTTTTATTTGAAGTGAATGGCAACAGTTTTATATAATCCACAGCAGTGCCATTGATTTCCCAAACAAACTGATTGATGAATACAGAATTTTAAATATCTCAAAATTATGTTTATTATGCATTATTAACAGTGATGAATTTTATCTAAAATAAGAAACGCTAACAGATTTAAGACATTAACGGAGGTAACAATAGATTGGGCGATGGAAATACTTAAAATTTGCAATTACATCGTGAAAATTAAATTCCTTACTCTTTAGTTACGTGAAAATAAATTTCTGAATTCAAAGTTTTTAATGCTGAATAAGAGCCAGAGAAACTACATGTTCAACTGAAACTAACCCAAGAATTAAAATGTTAAGTGAATTCGACCAAATTACAAGACTCAACTGAACTACATTTGAAAACTTCAAACAAAGCGGAAACCAAATCTAAAAACTGCATACCTAAAGCCTGCCTGATCCTTAGAAGTCAATCTAAAACCACTAAGCTTCTCAATCCTATAAATTCAATACTCGCAAAAATGCTATAAATATACGAATTAGGATTTTCATCTTCTTATTCAGCATTAAACCCTTTTAAAAAGTGCAAGTTAAGCGATTAATTAAAGAGCAAGGACGTACAGTAATAATAACCATAAACTTAATTATTTTCATTTATATTTAAAAATCTGAGGTAAGGCATTTAATTAAAACCCTGAAATAACATTGATCAGTTATTCTTTAATAAAATTAATATTTGGTTCTTATGCTGTTGTCTTTTATGAATCTTGGGTTGCAGTCCAAATCTGGAATATTAAAGTTAAAAAACTTCAATAGAAAAGTAATAAAAATGATACAAGATAATCCTTTATGAAATGTCGATGTGGTATTGAGATTATTGGAACTGACAATAAGTAAATGAGAACAATTAGCCAAAGCCGAACACTTACTTTTAAGATTAAAATTATCAAGAAGCATATTCATTCTGTAATACCAAATGACGAACCAATTTTTAGTGCTTACAACTGCAGAAGGCTACATCCGAATTTCACCTGACGAATTCATGAGAGTATGTAATGGGTAATGTTGAATATCTTTCGAGGCCTTTGGCAGTGAACTGTATAAAATATTAAAACATTAGATATTTCTAAACAGGCAAATAAGAATTTCTTGGTTTAGAACCATCTTTAATTACGGCGAAATAAACTCTGTAGAAAATGCAAGCATGAGCGATTGTATAGCAATCACAGCTTACCTTTGATTTTTACCTTGTATTCCACATAAATTCCGTGACAGGATAGATTATTGTGCAGATTCCTCATTGCTTCTCGTTACAGCATAGATTATATCTAGAGTTGTCCAATTTCAAGTTGCCAATATGCTCCCGCTTTAGTTCATTAGCAAAAATATGAGACGACCAGTTTCTTATCACTTAAAAAAAAAACAAACTCAAAATAATAGTTGCGTTGTCTAATTGAAAAATAGTGCATACATTATTGTGCATGTTATGTTTTAAAAAATATTATTTTACATAATCAGATACATGTATATTATACTGTACATGGAAATGTCATCTAATATAAAATAAAATGAAAAGCAATATAGTATAAGATTAAATTTACAAAGAATTAAAAAATTCTTTACGTTTTGGTTCCTCCGCCGTTTCACTTTGCAGCGCTGAAGTCCGTCTGAGTTTTCGGTTGAAGTGCCAACATGTTTCCGAGGAAGTGTCTCGTTGGAAGGATTTGAAGAGAATAATTCAAATTTTCTAAGAGCTTTTAAGTTCCGTTGTTTAATGAGAAAAAAAATGCTGTCCTCATCCTATACAAAGATTAAAAACAGTTTTAATTTGAAAAAGTTAATGATATAAAGTGACATTTACTTTAAAATCTCGAGCGTAGCATTGAGTAAAAAACATTTATACTTACCGGAAAGAAAAATTCCATCCAAATAGATTCGCCATTCAATAACATCACTTAGATTTACATCTGGAAAAAAAAAAATCTAAAAAATCACATTAACGTATTTTTACGGGAATCAGATCTGAGCGGTTATAATTACTAAACACTGCTTTAGCTTTTGACTTTAAAAAAAAAAAATAGATCTTTTTAAACTAGTACTCACTATCCTTGGGTAACATTTCTTACCACATGCAGCAAAATGTTTACCTAGAATAACTTGTGGAAAAGTAGTGGCAGATGTTTAAAGTAAAATAAAATTTTCCTTAGCCTAATAACTGATCAACAACCGTAAAAATAAAATACTTCAAATCTAATATCTAAAACTTATCACCATAATTGAAAACACAATGAAGCAAATCTACTTGTGTTTACTTAAGAGTGTTAGGTTAGTGGGGGGGGGGGGGTTAAAAAAGGGAAATTAAGCAAATTTGCTTCTTTATGCATAGACTCCCTTTTTCTTGAAATTGAGTAAAAAATTTAACTCCCTTTGTAGAAACATTAATTGGTAATATCCAAAGTTATAATCCCATGAGCTCAGTCCATCGAAGTGTATACACACACGCAAACACAGACAGACAGACACATGGATGGACAGACAGACATACACACACTCTACCTACACAGAAAACAAACTTAAAAGGCGCCAAATACTTTAATATAAAACTATAAAGTTTACAAAAGTTAAAAAAAAATTATATTGTTCACTGTCTCTTCACATAGGGAACTGCACAGGAACAAATTCAGAAGTATTGGTTTTGAGGTCGAGTAATATCTTCAGCCAAATAGAGTACTTTTGTTCAAGTGGCATCCAGAAGGTTAAAGCTGAAACTACAACAGATGTTTAACGATAATCTTGATTCTTCCAGTTCGGAAAATAATTGAATCGAACACTATTTGCTCCAAGTGCTTCCATTATGAATTGAACTGTACTGCATGTTTCTTCATTATCATATTCTGTTGTTCCAAGAACATGAAATTTACAACCAACTTCTTTACTTGAAAGTGACGCACCACGATCCAAGCAAAGTTTCATCCCTACCTACAAATAAAAATTGAATACAATAGCAAACATAACATTTGATCCCATAACCCTTTTCCCATACAACAAACCCATTTCCTTAAGTCGGATCATGATTTTCAAAACTACTTAGAAAGATTTATCATTGACAATTAACAGTTCAAAAAGTCATTATTCTTCTTTGACAACATCGTCAGTCATCGAACGAATTTAGATCATGTATCACGAATTCGAAGCAGATCAAAGCTATCAAGGTTCACTCTCGATGGCAAGTTGAGTAGAAGATTGATTTTGATCCAGTTTGCGTAGTAGTATCCTTCACAAACTGCAGGAAAACACTGACACAATTTTAGATCCTTTGAAGTTTCGAAGTAGAAAACTGCAGTTTATTCGACACAAAAAATGAACTTCATGAATCGTCATCTTTATTAAGACTTCTGCAAAAGAAAACACGCTATATATCCCCTACGGAGCAATAAGAACCTCTTTCCCAAGTGATATCACAATTTTCAAAATGCTGTTTCACAAATTCACTTGGAGCAATGAAGGAGGAAGGTGGTCTTGTAAGAAGTGTACAGAGACCAATGAAAGAGGAAGGGGCCTGGTAAGGAGTGAACAAAGAAGCACCACGATCCAAGCAAAGTCGTGATTTCGACGCTGGAAGCTGAAGAAATTAGAGGATTAATACGATGAATTCGAAGTCAAATCAATATGAGCAATTTCCGATGTACAAAAAAGTTCACTAGCGACGGAAAGTTGATAAAACACTCACACACACATACACACGCACGAATCTCGTTTGATGATTTTTATCCAGCTTTCCGTAAGTTTTTCACATTCAGCTAAGCCACAAATACAAACTGCTGAGAAACACGGACCGCAATTAACACTTAAATTTTCGAAGCCGGGAAGACTGCAATTTATTCGACACCACAGAAATTAACTTCATGAGTCCTCATTTTATTACGACTTCTGAAATGCAGCAAATACACTAAAAGCCTAATGAAATCAAAATCAAATTATATTTTCCTAAATATAACTAAAATACTTGCAAATCTTAAGACGGCATCTTTTATCTTGGGCTTTGAAACGAAAGTTGGGTCGGTTCCTCTAAGATTAAAGAGAAAAACAAACATTAATTTAAGATATTTCATAAAGGTGCTGCATAAAGAAAACGTGATCCAATTAGGGAAATTCATTAAATATATAAAACAAAAAATATTAGACAAAAAAGTGTCTGGAGTGGTTTGTATAAACTAAAAATACCAAAAAAAAAACAAAAAAAAACATTTCATTCTAAGCATTTCACACTCCCCAAGTCGTTGTCGCCGCATAAGAAGTTTCACTTCAAAAACCAATCACATTTGCTTCTTAATTTAAAGCTGTCAAATGTAACGTCATTTATCAATTGTGTAGTGTTTGAAAAATTTCACGTTTTCTTTATGCATACACAATAGGTTAAACCATACGTTCTGTATTTAAGGAAATGATTTAGACGTATTGGGATAAATGCTCCCACAGGAACAGATTGGAACCTCGTATTTATCCAAACTCAAATTTTTAACCTGCAAAATTCGGAAAAAAGTATCAGAATTTATTTAATTAAATATAAAAAATAGAATAGGCTTAAAAATATGTAAACATTAACTTAGAAATAATCTAAATTTATATTTGTATATTAGGACTATTAAATATTAACTATTCTATTACTCACCATTGCGAATCTTAAAAGCTATATACAGATCTTAAAACTAAAAACACAGATTGCCGGACAGCAAGCTTCCCTTTACACGCAGGAACCAAACTGTACGCACAGTGTTTACAAACTAAAGATCGCTTATACCAACACTTACAAGTTGGTAAGTAGATACCTCAAAATAGTGTGTAACCCTTGCCTTGCACCATGAGGAAGAAACAGAAAGTTAGTAATTTACGCTTATAACGCTTTTACCTAACAACCCTAACAATGTTTTTATTGGTTGGTCACCGTTCAAGGACAGTCGGATCGTATGGGCTCTTACGTAGATATCCGACGTCAAATTTTGTTTGGTAGGCCAGCCATGATTAGTAAGGGGCAATCGAGATAGAGAAAGAGATGGGTCAGCACCAGTATGCAGCCAGAATGCATACCGCCTGAGAAGGCATGGTACAAGGGCTGTTGGAATGAAACCAGATCATCTTATGGATTCACACCAACTTCAAGGGTGTGCAGTAGAAGACGCTAATTGACGTGTCTACAGAAAGTTGTGGTCCTGTGTTTACTGCCTTGACACGGTTCACTCATCACCGAGCCATAGTTTCTAGGCAGTAATAGCTAAGTGTTATCCTGTGTTTGCTGTCTGCCCCGGTTTCCTCATTACCGAGACAGACAGCAACCGCTAAAATTTTAAGTTAAAAGCATAAAATTTTAAGTGAGTATTTTTAGAATGTGAAATATTTTAAAAGCTATGGTGACAGAGAGGAATTTATAAGTGTTTAAATTCGTATTATGCGTATTACTTAAATCTAAAACTACTTAAAACTAACTAAAAGTAAGTGCATGTCATAGTGTGTGTATGTGTATTTGTGTAGTTCGTCGTCATCAGCGGCGAAAAACATTGTCTTCTGTACCTGAAAAGTTCATACCCTGAAAGACCGTCGACACCCACTTTCAATGTAAAGGGATAGCGAGATCTTTCCCCCTCCTTTAAATGTTAAAAAACAATATCTTCGTGCGCTGCTGTCCTCTTCGGACTACTGAGGGTCCCACGTGGAGGGAAAGTGGTCCGCCTTTCCCTACCTAAATTTAAGCTAAACTATCTACTATATTTGCGATTACCAAACATTCTCCTTTAACGTTAAAAACACTCCTACAGATCCATATCTTCACCGAATTAAATCAGATGCAAATACACTTAACAAGCCTTGAAAAATAAAATCTGAATTTTTGATTGGGGGGGTGGGGGGGGGGGGAGCTGAACGAGAATTATCCCAAATTTTAATATTTTTTAAAATTAACCTACATTCTAAGGTTCAAATGCAATTTAGTAACTATTTGGTAATCACAGCACAGACAACCACGAATGTCCAAAACTTAACTATTACACCTTAAGAATCCCTCGTTGGGGTACCTGCCTGGATGATTTTCCTACAGCTAAACCATCACCTAAAGCCAACCAGATACCCATTCCATCGTAGTTCCTCTTCTGCTATGTTGTCATCACAGCTCAATGCCACACACATCGTCACAATCGTCTCGTCACTCCATCAAATTCGAACTCGCCACCCAGGAAATGCTAATTTTAACTAATTTTGCTAATTATCACTAAAAATATTCTGTAATAATTTTGAATTTGTGCTAACTTTACTTGATCAAATACGAAAGAAATTTTCAATTATTCTTACAGTTAAATTTTAATGAAAGCTTTCGCAAAAGTTATTAATAAAAATTTTTTTTGCAATATTAAGAAATAGAATTTTTTTAAATTTAATTTTTAGATTAAAAATTTAATATTAAAAATTGCAGTATTTAAATTCAAAATTAAATATCTAAGCAATTTAAGTTTTCCTCAACTAGATTTTAATTTGAAAGTTAAAACCTCATTCAGCTGAAAACAAAAGCAAAAAAAAAAAAAAAATCTAAAATCTAAAATTTTCAAACTCCCAATTACAGAAATTAAAATTAAACCCCCGCCCATAATAAGCAAGAACTAAAATTACTTTGTGGTTGTCTGTGCTTAAAGATTAAAGATAAATTATCCCCAACTAGGCTAATGATACAACAAAGTCAAAATTTTAGAACCATATTTCCACATATGTGTTGAATTGATTTTTGTGTTTGATGGGGAGTTAGGACGGGGGCATTACGGTTTCCCTATCGCTAAGTGTTTGAGTGTCCACCGTAATTTTGTTGTCCTAGTGGAAAACATGGTTCTCATACAAGAAAAAAATAAGGAAGAAAGAATAATCTATACGTATCTTTTGTATAAGAAAGCATATTCCATTATCCCATGAATTTCTAAGTCTAACGGGAAAAAGAATATTAGCCGATCCACCAGTTCTTGGTACACAGAAGTCGGCACACCTAAAAAATAAAATTTTAAAGATTACACACTTATAAGCTTCCCAAATTAAGTTTTGAATTAAGATGTCGAGTAAAGTGAGTAATAAATAGATGGAACGTGTTATCATAATCTTAAAATTAATAGTAATAGTTAATGAGAGCTTAAAACTGGTGAATATGCCAAAATGATGCTGCATTTGAACGTCATCGCACTTGCTATTAAGGCTGTACTCATTTAACAGTTCTTAACATTCAATTTTCTCCAATTTTGTAATTTCTCCATCATTCTGTAATTTTGGAGTTTGCAAGTAAACTATTTACATTGAAAAAAAGCGGCACCCATTTTATTACCTGTTTTTGATACTGCCAGTTTCGCCATCTGTCGGACAGTTAGTTGGGAATAGGCCACCCAGAAATCACCAAGTCGTTCCCTAAGTAAATTATGATTATGGTTAAATTGAACTATCTGCACAAATCGCGAGTCAAATCGCAAACGCAAGTCTCACTCTCGGCCCTGCGGGCCTCGCTAGTCAGTGTTTTCCGTACCACTCTCGGCCCTGCGGGCCTCGCCGGTCACTGTTTTCCGTTACTCGAACGCCTTCGGCGTTCTGTCTACGACGTCCCCCTCCGGGGGCAAATAACTGATGTATACCCCAACCTATTTGGTTACAGGGGGCAGTTGGTTTCCCCTCGGCCGGTTACAGGAATCGCGACAATTCAGTTTGCGGTTTCAGTCATCGCGCGATTGTGCAGATAATTCAATTTAACCGATAAAGAACATTCCAGAACTACGTTTATCAATCATACGAAGTTTAGCATTAATACGAAATTAGCCTCATAAACTGGAAGCTTTAAGCAAATTTATATGGATAAATAATAAGTAAAGTTGTATTCAAGCTCCTAATAAATATTAAAGTTTTACTCATTTTAAAACATTATACCCAAAAATAACGGTCATTAGGGCTACCACGAACGCGAGAACGAATTTACATCTCTGAATTAATTACAGAAGAATGCAAACGAAACTTTAATTATATAAACAAATTTACATCTATGAAATAATTTAAATTTAAAAAGAACTTATTTCAGCATTCATTATAAAGGATAAAAATGGCCAAACTTACTAAGAAAATTATTCGGGAAACGCCAAAAAGCAGGTCCGTTGTCTTCCATCGTGAAGAATCAAAATGAGTTTAAATATAACCACCAGATATTGTATCTTATAACTGAGCATGCGCAGTAACAATTGGGCCCACAGGTGCTGATAGGAGAAGCCCGGTTAAAGGGGGTAAGAAGTAGTAAATATAACACTGTAGTTGCCCCTCCCTATATCCACACTTGGTAACAGCAGTTTGGAATCTTCCAAATACAAACACCTCGATTTTTTTGTGCATAATATAAATATTAAAAAAAAAACTTTTTTTATAGGCACAAACTTTTACTTTATACAGTGCACTAAATATTAATAATTTAATAATTTATTTAAATAGAAATTCATAAAATTAAAACAATGTAAAAGTTTAATATTAAATTTAATTTGATAAATATGATTTTATTTTTTTATTTTTTTTCTTGTCGTGTTTTTATACTATAATGATCACTTATTTAGTAATTTAGACCATACTAAATTATTTAGTATTTAGTAATAATTTTTTAAATGAGAGGCACAAAAAAAAAATTTTTTTACTTTCTAGTGCACTTCTTAAAGTAAAAGTGTATGTTTAATTTTTTTAAATATTATCTGTGGTACAAATATGTATAAATGAAGAAAATCTGAAGAGGTGTCCCAAATCCCTATACTGAATATAAAGTAAATGAAATTCGAAGTTTGAAAAATTTTTATAATGGATTGTATTGTCACTTCAAAAGCAAAGGGAGGTATTTCAACGCCATAGAGTCAGGAAACTTTTGATCACAAAATATATGGAAAATGGTAAGAGGCGATTTTTAAAAAATTTTTTTTATTGTGTGTCTTTATTAAGAGCTAGCTTACTCTTCCAATCCGCTTATCCATTAAGGCCGCGGGAACAGCAGCCCACTAACGCTCGCGATATTCTGCCATCAAGCCTCAATGGTTATAATCAATCTAATCGAACTCAGAATCTCCTTGCAATCTAACCCTCTGTTTTAGGCCGACCCTTTTAGTCTCTCATCCACAGGCTTAGAGAAAAGTAACTGTCTAGGAAAATCAGCCATATCCCGTGGCCATGTCAACGTAGCTGAGACCTTTCCATACGAGAAGTAGCGGCTCAACATCTAAAGACTTTCTGTGTACAGTAATTCTGTCATACGCTATTTCGAGGTCTGCAAAGCAAACGTATTTTGGATACGGCTAGGTCGGACGCCACATTGTTCCCTCGTCAGTTTGAGTTCGACGATTTCCCGACTTCTCCTGTCCAGACACTTATTTATTTACTTAGTTATTTATTTATTTCTTGGAATAATAACAGGTAGGATATTATACAGAGTGTAAACGAAAATTTGGTAAATTATTGTATGATTCTAAACATACGAACATGGGTCCGAATCTGAACGATAACTGAAAATGAGCAAAGTAAAAATGCCGCCACCAACATCAGCAAGTTAAGAACTCATGTTCTATAACATTTAGGATGATAAAATTTAGGGGAATAATAGGGTACATAAACTGTGTATACCGTTAAAACTTGATCGAATTCCAACGAGAAGTTTCCGATTTACGCATTCAATATCGTAACACCTGCTGGTTAGTACTCACAAGTGAGCACGTGTCACGATGTTGAATGCGTAACTCGGAAACTACTCGTTGGAATTCGATCAAACTTTAACGGTATACACAGATTTATGAACCCTATTATTCCTCCAAATTTTATCATCCTAGATGTTAGAGAGCCTGAATTATTAACTTGTTGATCTTGGTGGCAGCATTTTTTTTTTTTTTGTGTGCTTAGAATCGCCCATACTACCATTTACCAAATTCTTCGTTCACTCATTATGGGACACTCTCTATAATAGATGATTACGATAAAGATCAGTTGTATTCATTAAGTTGGAGAAATACACAACGGATCGAAAAAAACCCAAAAAACAAGAAAACACGTGTTTAATGTTTTTCGAAAAGCTCTCCAATGATACAAAACTCGATCCCCCACCCCATTTCCTGAGGAAATCTTAAACAGGAACAATTATTTTAATGATATTTTCATATTGTATACAACATTTGAGAAATGTTTTATTCTTGCTGTTTTTTCCATTGATCTAACCGTTTAGGAGATAGAGGCACTGAAAGTATGGAACTTTTAAAGTTTTGAACCCAATTTTATCGATGAAGACAAAGAGATAGAGGGTGGGTCTTAAAGCCATTCCTATTCTACTTTTTGATGGTCTTTAAGAATCTGAAGCCAGAATTTCTAAAAAGCAAATTTTTTTAGTAGATAAGCAAAGCAAAGTCTGCATGTGTGTGTGTTTGTGTGTGTGTGTGTGTGTGTGCGTGTGCGTGTGTGTGTGTTAATAATTTTAGCTATTTAAATTCTCGAATTTAATATTACTTCTAGGATACAGCTAAAGCTCCTTCTTGGAAAATTGCAAGATTTTATTAATGTTCTGTCACTGCATCTTCACTTTATGCTCATTATCAATAATTCTTGGAAATGAACGTTCAGTCATCGCATTATCAGCATCTCAGTTTCCAAAATATACACTTTCCCACAGAATATAGTCAAAATTTATTTTTATGAAATGTTTGGATCTGCTGTGCTACCAATTAAGCTAGGTGATAACCCCGGCGTGGCTCGGGCTTTTTTTTTTTTGAATAAATTTTGAAATATCTTAAAAATAAACACATGAAAACGCTTAGAATTATTATAGTAAAAATTCTTAATGAAAATTAAAAAAATTTTTTTAAAGGCTCACAATGGATGGACCTCTCCAAGGATGCTACTGCTAGTCTAAATAATTTCTTACTCACGTAATCTTACTTTAGATGTACACTTGATGTTGTTGCAATTCCCTTTCTTCTCTCGATGTCTTGAATCAAAACTTGGCCATTCATCTCTTTGTGTAGTCTAGCGATCGCCGATTCTTCTACTGACATGCTTACCATTTGCTCAATACAGAACGGAGCTAAAGGAGTGCTTCCTCTGTCATCTTTCCACTCTTTCTCTTTTCACGACGTTGCTCTTTGCTTGTGCTGGTACTGGCATGCTTCACAACCGCATTCGATATCGAGTTATTTACTTCAATATTTAATTAATTTTTGCATTCAAATAAAAAAATATAAAAAAAAACTTTTAAGCACACACTTTTTCTTTAAAAAGTGCACTGAAAAGTAAAAAATAAAATTAAAAAAGTAAAAGTGTGGCAGCGCGTTTAATATGAAGTTATAAAACAATGAAAATGCTACACAATAAAATATGTATATATGCCCCTTTTTAAAAGGAAAAGCCAAATTAGCATGGGGGAAATATAGGAAACCTGAGGATTGCTAATAATAGAATAGTAGTAGAAAGAGCAAATGGGCGAACTAAAACTTTTCAAATACCAGATCCTATAATTCCTTTATCACTCAAACTTTATTTCTTTACACACATATTTCGTGTATATTTATCAAATTTTGTTAGACCTTTGTAAATAAAACATGCATACAAAAACTAAATGGTCTTTACTTCTTGCAACTTCAGGCATAAAATATCCTACAAAAATTCAGTTAACTTTGGTAATCAGTATTTTGCTCATTTCCTGACTGTCTACAGCTCTAGTTTTCCCCAGTGTCGTCTTCTCGTTTCAATCGTTATTCGTTTATTCGTAAAAAAATTTATAATTTAAGTTTAATAAATAAAGAGTTTTCTGTATCTCGCGAAAATGTTAAAAATGTATGACGCTGGCTAGTCAGGAACAATAGTCACAATCAACAATTTTGCTCGCATTGATGATCAAATTAAGAACAATTATACACTTTTGTTTAACTTGACTTGTATGTGTGCTATGCGCACATTTTGTAATCATTAATTCGTTTACTTCCCGTTGTTCAAACAATTCCAAATCTGGCACACCGTTTCATTACCGGTGATAATACAAACCAATAAAAAAAAATTTCGAAATTCGAATTCTTAAAGAGGATTAAAACTGATGAGCATATCTTGAGATTTCCAAGACTTTTTGATTTTGTTCTTATCATATAAAGCCATGTTCTTTTTAAAAAAAACAATAATAAAATAAACCATATAAAAAAGCTTGGATTCACAAAAAATTGTATAAAAAAGTAAAAAATATAATTAAAAATAAATCTGATAGGTGGAATGGTATATTCGCACAAGCCTCCCACCTGGCCATGAAAAGGTAAAAATATTTATTTAGAATTTATTTTCTTTTTTTTTTCCCTGGTGGGGGAGGGGAGGCTGTGGGTCCTTAAAATCTTAACTCCAAAATAGCTCATCACAGCTAAACAATATTTTTACAAAAAACATTCGTCTCAATGAGTGGAGTTCGTATATGTCATGTTTATTGACTTCAGTTGCTAGAATAAATGTTATAGCCATTTCTTTATTTTTAAAAAAACAGATTAATATCTTTGAAAAGGCTTAACCCAACTCCATAAGAGATACGTCAAGACAATTATTGTGATCTTGATATCTGTATTAATAATATTTTTTCTGTTAAGGGAAGGGACCTCTGGAGGAGGAAGTGCATTGACATCTCCACTAGCTGATCAGAGGCAAATAATATATTTACAAAAAAAAAAAAAAATTAATCTCTGTGAGAAGAATCTATTGATTTGGTTGACTTATATGAATGCTTTAGACGTTTCTTCATTTGTAAAAAAAAAACATTAATAACTCTAAAAAGCTTAACCAATTGTAATAATTCATGATTTATAAAACGTAAGTCAAGGCATAGTATGTATGTATTAACTCTGTTTGGTTTTGCTATCGGCCGTTTCAGAGGAGTTGGCTGCATAAAATTGGTCACACACGCACATATGTAGAGACGGAATTTCTTTATCTTCTCGAATCATGCCATTTGAAGTCCAATTCCGTGAAAAAAAAAAACTGAGTCAGGGAAACGAACACAAGGCCTTCACTTTTAATGAGTAGCAGGCCAAAAAAAAAAAAGGTAAAAGGGTGGCGGCGCGTTTAATATCAAATATTAAAACGAAAATACTACATAATAAAATAAACGCGCCAGCATACTTTTACCTTTTTAAATTATATTTTTTACTTTTTAATGCACTTTCTAAGGTAAAAGCGCGTGCTTAAAAAGTTTTCTTTATGTTTTATTTTATTGAGCGATCAAAACATTGAAAGTTTTCATAATGTATTCTCATATATTCATATAATTGCTGAAACGAAATATTTGGTAGTTCTTTTATCATTTCATCAGTTAAGCGTAGAATTTATTTCTGACAGATAGTTGAATATTTGCGAAACATGGTCGTGGAGGGGAGAGCATTTGTCATCTCCTCCTTGGACGGGTTGGAGCTTAATAATTTCTTCAAAAACACCATGTTCGTTGATCTGGAGCGCATCTTTCGTATGATTTAGTGTTTTTAAAATACATGTACTTAGGACTTCATTCTTTTTTTAATCTAGCTAAATTTTTGTATGCATGATGATTGCTTGCTTTGCTTACACCATAGATTACTTATTACCAGCGCATTCACCGATGGACCGGAAGTTCTCTTGCCACCTACGCGTGCAGTGCGCATGCGCGAGATAGAGCGTGAAAATGGTCTATAGTCTGCTAACTCTCCATTATCTCCAGTTACTGATCATTTTTAAAGATTTTCAAGAAATTTTTAAGTACTAAGAACTCTCTTTTCTAAGAAAAGCCTGAATAACAGGAATTCTATGCATTGTTACAAATTGAAATTTATCTATATTCAATGACGTATATTAAAGATAGACTCCGAATCCTATTGTTAATAGCGGCAAAAAGTGAAGCAAATTGACCCATGATAGTTCTGGGCAGGAGTGAGCCGTGGAGTAATTAGCTGTCTGGCTGCTTTGTTTTTGAAGATTTTGGGCCTGAGGAATAATTAATTCAAAACCATTCCTCAAAGTTAAACTGCGTACAAGTGTACAAACAGACAAGAAAAAGGATCAGGAATCATTTTCCACAAAAATAATTTAAAAAGTACGTAACTAAAATGAAAATACGTAACTGAAAGACAATCGAAACGAAATTGAAATTGAAACCATGATCGAAAAATTGTTTATAAAATATAATAAAATACTTCAAATACAAAGTAAACGAAAAGATAAACTTATCACTCCGTTATCGGCGTGTGAAAGAATTATTAATCAGCTACTCTTGTGTTTAGCCATGTGTTTTGCATCATCTTCACTCACTTTCGGCCATGACAGTTCTGGGCATGGAGCTTATCAATTTGCTTCAAGTTACAACAGTAGGATTCGGAGTCTATCTTTAATATACGTCATTGTCTATATTGCACGAACTTTTGCCTTTCATTGTTGGTCATGAGATATATATTTTTGATCCTTGCCTAGTGTTGGTGCATTACGTGTAGACACCATTGTTGATACCTATTGCTGCACAAACTTTTCCTTGCATTGTTGGTCATGAGATTTATATTGTTGGTCCGGGAAGAGTGTTTGTGAATTGCGTGTTGATACCGTTGTTGATATCTATTATTGCACAAAATTTGCCTTGCATTGTTGGTCATGAGATATTTCTTATTAATATGCCCTGCCATAACCATGAATATCGATTTTTTTTTATCGATATTTATAATTTTTCCGAAATCTGAGGTAGACAGTGACTTTCCTCATGCTTTGAAGGTCAAGTATGCAAAATTTCATCAAGATCGAAATAAAACTGTAGATTTGTATAAAAAACAAACCCACAAACAAACAAACAAACCCACAAACATCCTTCTTTATATATATAGAAAAATTGAAAAACAACTCATTTATTTTATATTTGTCTTATATTCCTAATGTATTTCGTTCATTATATTTTTTAATTTCTAATTTTTATTTTCAACAAAACAATTTCAGTATCAGTTTCAGGACAATATTGAGAAATTTACCATGTTATTTTAAGACCATACACTTCTTATAGGTTTTCCTGAAATCTATAAGTAAAGAACTATTTTCTGTATTTTTTTCGAAATTTTAGGCTCAGTAGTTTCGGAGACAAGGGGGGGGGGGAGTCAATTTTCATATTTTTTCTTAAATAACTTTAAAACTACTTTTTTTTAAATTATAAAAAAATATATTTGAGATCCTCACTACAAGCCCTTTCATTTGACATCATATCATATGTCGCACGGTACAGTTTGCTAAACTTTTTTTTTTTAATTTTCTAATTTGCCCCCCAAAAGTGATCTCCATATTCAAAATTCATTTACCCCCCTCCTTACACGTCCGTGTTTGGGTCCCAGAAATTCATATGTGTACCAAATTTCAACTTAATCGGTCCAGTAGATTCGGAGTAAATTGGCTGTCACAGACGGATAGACAGACAGACACAAGAGTTGATCCTATAAGGGTTCCGTTTTTCATTCGGATGTATGGAACCCTAAAAACTAGCAGGCAATCAACAATACACGAGTTTTTTGTTTTATTCTTCATTAATTATTTTTTACTACTGTTTTATTCTTGATTAGTACTGTAACATGTATGCTTGTCGTATATAATAAAGGCTCTTGTAAAGCCCTAATTCGATTACACTGTTCAACAAGGGTCAATTTTCTCATATGCAAATATGGGTTTCCGAAGGATTTTCATGTGAAAAATTCAAATCTGAAATTAGAAATTCGCTAATCAGTCTCAGTTTTTTTAGTTAAACGAGGGTATACATGTGTGATTACACCATTGATCTTATAAAATAAGCTTACACCATCGAAACAAAGTACGCGCACGGTATTCACGCCGTTCACGGTATAGTGCTGCCATGTTAGTAAAGACGAAATATTTCCCGCAAAATTTTAAAAACATCCGGATCTTTCTACTTACTCTCACTGCAGAAAAAAAAAATTTGGAGACCTTATAACTTGAACGCACCTCGTATTTGTTATACTGTATTAATTTGATATCTATTCTGTGTATTGATTCAATCTATATAAACTCAACCAGTTTTTGTATGAACCCTGAGCTGAGGCTGGAATTGGAGACACCCCTTCAGGGCCGTAGCCAGGACGTTATCTTGGGGGGGGGGGGGGAGGCTAATTTGTGTTAGGCAAATTTAACAACAGCTAGTAGCTAATCTTTCGCTTCAATAGTACATGGTTACGTAGAAAAGCGTTAGCAATTATTTATGAAGAAAGAATTGGCAACGTTTCCTTCCTGGGTTATTGGAAGATGTGATACCACCCCTCCCCCTCTCCCACTCTTCTGACAATCGTCTATCTTATTATTTTTTTTCATAATCTGGAAGACCTCTTTGGGTTATTCAGGTTTCTTGCCTATTTCAGTCTATTTCATGTGGGTTTTATTCCGGCAGGGTGAGACTCGTGTATGCGCTGCTTACGTCTCACCTGAACAAATGTACAATTCACTGCTCGATTGTCGATTGTCCACTTGCCATATAACGCCCCCTCCAATGACCCTGCCGCCGTTTAGGGGCGATATCGAGAAACACTGAGTTAGACCTTCGAACATAAAAAACCCTTCTATTTTTATGCTCGAAGGGTTAGACAACACATTCTAGCTGTCATTTTGGTAATCTTTCATTGGGTGCGTTCGGAGAACAGCCACTTTTTCCACTATTTCCACTTTGTCGTTCGAGAAAGCACCGCCAGAGAATTCTCGGTGTTCGGGAATGCAACGAAAATCCACTTGTTTCATTTATTTCCTTCAATTTTTTCCACTCGACAAAAATCAGTGAAAAAAAACTTTTTTGATCAACTACTTTGGCTGCCGCAAAACAACTGAAAGTGACTTCTTAAAAACAAAAACACTGGAAAACATATTCACTTTGAATTCACGGAGAATTCTCTGATTCTCGAGAAATTCACTAGTGGCTGTTCTCCGAACGCACCCATTGATGATATTCCTGAATTACCGCCATGTCGAATGTAATACTATACTGTACAATAATACCGTATAGCTACATCACAGAGAAGAATCCCCTCACGTTCACTCTCTTCGACTCTCTTATTCCCTTGTGTTGTTGTTTTTTTTTATAATTTTTATCATTTTATCCCCCCCCCCCCTTTTGGTTTTCACGGGATGCTCGATCCATGAAAGTAGTATAATGGCTAAAAGAAAGTATAAAAGTAGGAATAAGATCCTTATTCCTACCTCCATGGCTCGATCACGTGTTTCAACAATGGGTGGCCACTGTTTCAGATATCAGATTTAAGCTCTTAAGAATTTAAGGGAAAAAATTATTTAACGAAATGAAATCTACTCCCGTCCCCTTTTCTCTCAAGTTCTTACTTTAAATGAAAAGTTATTTCTAACAATAAAACTTCAGGTAAAATCCCCTTTTTTTTTTGTTACTTTTGGCGCTTATAACAACTGAAGAAAAAAAAAGGACAGGCACTTAAGAGGATAGACTCGAACCCGCAAGTTTCCCTACTGCAGGCAAGTGCCTTAATCAATTCCGGTGAAATTAGTGCAAATTCTTTAGTTATATTAGCAGGAAAGAGGTAGGAGCTGATACAAGCTGAATCCTTGACGTCGCTTTTTTTTTAGGTTTTCTTTTGATGTCGTTTTTTTAAAAAACGAAGGCGTGTTAACCTAAACCCTTTTACACGAGTTACTTTTAGATGGCCCCTAACCTTTATATTTAATCCCATCGAAATCTGTGGAAGGTGTTTGTGTCCTTCCCATATAAGTGGCTTTAACGCCACAATATAATTAAAAATAATTACATTATTTCAAGGAAATAACTATTTAAAGAAAGTGTTATTTCCTTTTTATAATGTATGAAAAGTAGAAAAAAAAATTGTCTCAATTGACCAAACGGCCAAGCCGTCATTAGTGTGTATAGCACCAAATGGCGTCCATGTAATTAGTTGTCTTATCTTTTATACATACAGGATCTCTAATATACGTGTGCGGCGAGTATTGGAACTAATTGGAGCTAACCATGGCCTACGAGAAAAGGCCTGTGCATTAGGTATAAAAACATGGAAACACGAGCGTTTTAAGATATCATGAAATCCTGTCATCTGCCGGCGTTGTCACAACAAAGAAAAAATCTAACAATGAGTTATCTAACAATGGGTTATTTCCCAATTATACAAACGGGTGGGTTCGCTTCTAGTTTTCTATTAAAAATATGTTGTAAAATAATAAAATATATATTATTTTAAGCAGATTAATTATTTTAAGAAATGAACTTTGAAGTTTTGTTAATTTCTTAAAACAAAACAATAAATCTGACTAAAATAATATATGTTTTCAAACATGTTGGTCTTAGTTGTTTGTAAAAATATAAAAATATGGGTCTTTAAAACAACAGTGATTTTACGACATAGAGTCGACGCGTTTCAGCCGTGGCTTTCTTCAGGACTGATTCAGATACAAGGGTTCATGAACAATACTCTTCGATCTAAAACAGCAAATGGACAGCGTAAAGCGAGTGGTGTGGCTATTTATAGAAATTTAAATAGTGTAGCAGACTGTAAACTTGTCGAGCATCGCATAAATGTAAGACGGAGAATGATTGAATATGGAGTTGGCGATTTATGTTTAGTGGACGTTACCTTAAATGGTTCTTTAAAATTTATATTGGGCTCGATATATGTACATCCAAATACTTCACGTTTAGATTTAAAAATGTTCTTGTTTTCTGGAGTAAAGAAATACACCGACAGCTGCAAGCAAATAGATGAAGAGTTTGAGGTGGATGCATGATACTGATGGGCGATTTTAATATGGATGCCAAACGAAACGAAAGAGCATTTGAATTTATGAAACATCATTTCAATTTAGACATAGTCCCGACTAACTATCCAAGTACATTGGGAAATACTTACATTGATCTGTCATTTACTAGAAATATAACTCCGAAACTATTGTCATCTGTTTGTTACTTTTCATATCACAGACCCAGTCTTCACAAAATTGTAATGTAATTGAATAGAGTAACTTTTTTTTTTAATTTTGTTCTTTTTTTCGCCAAAAAATACACACTAACGGTAACGAATAATAACATCCAGTAGTAGTTCTACGCCTTAAAAACCCGCGGCTTTGGCAGTCACCAGAGCCTCCGTCAATTTTTTTTTCCGTTATATTATTCTTGTATATTGATAAATCCAGGAAGTTTATGGCATGCCCTCGACTATTTGTTCCATCGTGCTCTTACCTACGACCCTTCATCTAATAACCATGCCTACAATATCACGAAAAAGAATGTGAAGGATGAAAAACACCTTACATATGGTCTTGCCAGGCGTAACGCTTTCCCGGATTCTATCACTAAAGCTATATTTCGTAGAACAAAACGTGATATCAATGCCAAACGGAACGGACTTGAAACTAATGAGGAACCAAGAAATTCACTACTTTTACGTACACGGGCCCCGAGGTCATGAGGATTTCAGGGAGCGGGGCTTGAAGGTGGCTTTTAGGACATCGAATAAATGTAGACACATTCTAATTCGAACTAAGAAACCGGACAAGGGAGAGTGGTTCTCGGCATGTAGGGTGTATAAACTAACATGCCCCACATGTGGGCGGAACTAAGTGGGATCCACCAGGAGATCGTTCAAGGAAAGATTTAGCGAACATAGGAGATCATAAATAAACGGGGACCGGAAATCTGCGTTCGCCGACCATATCGTAACTCATAAGCACGGTTTTGGACCCATGGATAAGATCATGTCGATTATGAAATTCGTCAATGACCCTTAGGAAGATTTTGACGCACGAGGCCTTGATCATCAGATGTATAAAAGGAGATGCCAATATGATTCTCAATAATCAAACAAGCTTTGAGAAGAATCCTGTTCTGGATACAATCAATAGTATTATAGGTATATCCGGATGAATAATTCAATATATTGGTTTTACAAATTTATTCTACACTGTCCCAATATCTTCAAATTGATTTCTTCGTTTGTTTTGCTTTTGTAATTTGGTTTAAATTTCGGTCCTCGAATGTCTTAATCTAGTTTAATTATTGTTTTGGTTTTGTATTCTTATTTATTTTTTTTATTTATTATTTTTTTAATGTTTTTTATTGTTATTTTTTATTGTTTTTTTTCAGTTTTTTTTTATTATTATTTATCTTTTATAATTTTGTTGTAATGAAAGTTTTAATCATTGATTATATCCGACTGTTCGATTTTGTTTTCATTTTTAGAATTTATTTTTAGAATTGTTTCGATTATCAGTTTTGTAATAAGGGTGTTTTCCAATCACGGTATGCCAACATCGATGTAAGCCTACCATTTAGGGTTGAGTTAGGTCACTTGATGGATAATTTGGCCACTCAAGGGGACAATTTCACTGGTTAGTAGGCGTGGGCTATATAACCAGTTGCTGTATCATTGGCTAGTTAGCTGATTGCTCTGGCTCGCTCATTCCTCTGGTGTCAAGGTTGGCAACTCCTTGTCTGACCCCTGGCGTTCCCCAGGGCTCCGTTCTGGAACCGGCGTAGTTCAATTTTTTCATCCATGAGCTTCCGGAGTTTGCTAAGTGTATGCAATCTGTACTTGTTCGCTGATGATGCGGCCATCATGACATGCGCGAGGAACCCAGCCCATGTCATCAGTCGCTTACAAAAGGCCTTGCACTAGTGCGAAGATTGGTTCTACAAATGGCGGCTGAAGCTCAGCGTTGACAAATGCAAAGCCATATTCATCACCCAGAAATGCAGGTATTCCTCTGGGCCCCTTGTCCTATATGGTTCTAAATTATAGGTTAAGAATTGCAAATTGGCGTTAAGTTTGATTCTAAATTAAACTGGAATGATCACGTTCAATACGCACTCAACAAGGCCAAAAAAGCGAGTTCAGCCTGATTGCACTGCTGGGGAGAAACAGCGCGCTTGGTCTGGATAACAAGCTCTTGCTGTACAAGGCTGTGATCCGCTCCATCTTGCTTCACGGAATGCCTGCCTGGGCTGCTATGTGCAAGTCAAGATGGAAGGAACATCAATATCCTGGATGGCCCATATTGGTAGTTACGTTCAAGTAATCCTCAAGAAGTTATTTCTAAAAATCGAGAGTCATTAGTAACCGGTAATTTGGATCACTCTCTAGTCTTTAGGGATCACTAGACCCGACATTTCCTGGAAGTCAACTTCGACGATATCAGCAAGGGTGTCTTCCCTGACGTCTGGATCTCCTAACCCGCAGATGGGTCATAACTACGTCAATTCACAATCTTATCCCTCGTCCTATTAGGTAAGGGCCCTATCCTCAGAATGACTCAAGAGGGCCATCAGGCTTCCCCTCTATCTTAGTGTAATTCCCCTGGTTACTCTTTGGGCGAGTGCGCTCTGGAAGCCCTGCTCCCGGACCGCTCGTGACTTTTTCACTTCACTGCTCGATTGTCGATTTGGCTAGTTTGTAGTGTGCATAGTTCCTGATGATGAGTGTTTACTTGAAACGCGTCGAACAATAAACTCGCTACCATATTGCTAATATTGGACCCATATCATTTCACAGTCTACATGTTGTTAAACTTAAGATCCATGCTGGGAGTTTATTAAAAATCTGTGGAATAAAAAGATTCTTTTTCTCTTGCATCATACAAGTTAAAGATTTTTGGTATTACGTAATTTAATAATTTTAGCCCATACTAAATATATTTTTGAAAAAAAGCTTTCTATAATAAAAAATTCATTCAAATCAGTAATTTTTTTGTATTCCTAATTTTTTATAAATAACAGTTATTAAATAAAAATAAATAATAATTGACAAAATAATTAATAAATAAAATAAAAAGAAAAATAAAATAAAATGCTGACGTTTCGGATAGAGACTATCCTTTATCAAAGCAAAAAGGATAATTCTCTAGAGGCAATTAGAATATTAGAGAATTATCATGAAAGGATAAAAAAAATTATCCTTTTTATAAATTATCCTTTTAATAGTTTATTTTCTTCCAAATGCGTTCCAATAGCCATGGATTTTATAATTCTATCTTGCAGATCTTTTACTTTTGAAAAATGTGATCCATGGTGATAAACCAACAGCCTGAACTGTATTCTTGATTTAAAGTGTGTATGATATATTAACTTTCTAATTTTTAAAAGACAGTAAAATTTAACAAAAACCATCAGATTTAATGTTTTGCGTAGTTTAGACACCAAATTATTATTGCGAATATGCCTTGATAAATTGGCATCGATATCTAATCCTAAATATTTTATGTTTTTAACTTCCTGAATTTTTTGAAATTTACATAAGCAATTACTCTTCCAATCCTCCATCTGTTCATACACTCATCTTATGAGAAAGAATTTTTTGAGTTACGAAATTATCATACTGTTTTTGTAGACTTATAAATTTCATTAGGTATTTTTATCAAATTTAAAATCGTCTTATTATTTTTTACCCACTTAAATGTTAATACTAAATTTTTCTGTGTGTCTAATAAAAAATTTTCTTCAAAGCAACATCATCTACATAAAAACTCAAACTTCTTCAAACATATCATAATAACAAGTATAAAAGGGAAAGGAAAATTTAGCGACCTGGATTTGAACCAGGCACCATGCCTATCGCTGGCACCGCACTTAGCAAGTGAACTATCGCGGATATGAACCGCTACACGGTTAAAGATATCGAATTGGACTTCCATAAAGCCACCAAGCAGCTTTGTCGGGTAAGGATGATTCCCGACTTGCGAGTCGGGACCTGATCCGCCGAGTGAGCTGCTTGGTGGCTTCATGGAAGTCCAATTCGATATCTTGTAACAGCATGGCCGTTCATATCCGTGGTACCTCAGTTGGTAAGAGCGGTGCCAGCGATAGGCATAGTCCTTGGTTCGAGTCTAGGCCGCGAAATTTTTCCTTCACTTTTCTACAGGGTGTTTTTGAATTGAGTACAGATTTCTTGGGAGATGATGGAAGAGGTCCTTATAAGTATTTTTTGTCATATGAACATGGGGTCCCCGCAGCTCCGTTTACTTACAATACTGCATTGAACAATCAAATGACACCGGAACGAAGTGTGCGTTGGTAGGCCTAGATTATTTTATTTTTAACAATTAACACAAGCAATCTACTGTAATAACTTTTAAAGTAATTGTTTGCAAAGAAATTTCAAGGTGCACGTGCTCGTTTGTTGAAAAGTCTTAAGACAAACTTCGTCAAGGAGATTCCATGGTATCCAACCCCTTTGTAAAATACGATTAGTCCATATGTAAATAAACTAATCGCATTCTGGGAAAGCAGTCATTTCGAACAATTATCATCGATATGCATGTAAAATCGTGGATTAGGGACATAATTGGGTAGATTATTTATAAAAAAAAAGTTAAACATTATTGGACTTAATATTGATCCTTGAGGAATACCATTTGTGATATCACAAACTGAACATTATTTAGCATTATTTACTTTTACATTTTGCATTCTACAGAGTGATTACAAAAGAACTTCACACTTTTAAAAATTTATTACATCAAAGTTATTCAGAATATAGACGCACCACATACGGATTCTTAAAGAAAAACTCTTGAAGTTTATTGTGACACAGTTAAAGATGTTCAATATGCCCCCCTGTAGTCGAATTCGTCCCAAACCCGCATTAACATGTCTCCATCAATCCCATATATCGCTACCGTAATGCGTTCTTTCAGCTCGTCTAGGTCACGGGGAAGGGGTAGGGTGAAGACCTTGTCCTTTACACGCTCCCATAAAAAGAAATCACAGCGGTGGATAGGTCGAGCAAACAATAACCTGGAACTTGCAAAGTGGCCACCGCGGAGCCCCGACCTCACATCTTGTGATTTCTTTTTATGGGGGTGTGTAAAAGACAAGGTCTTCACCCTACCCCTTCTCCGTGACCTAGACGAACTGAAAGAACGCATTACGATAGCGATACGTGGGATTGATGGAGGCATGTTGAACATCTTTAACTGTGTCACAATAAACTTAAAGAGTTTTTCTTTAAGAATCCGTATGCGGTGTGTCTATATTCTGAATAGCTTTGATGTAATAAATTTTTAAAAGTGTGAAGTTCTTTTGTAATCACCCTGTATTCATATGCATTCCTTTCAACAATTTAGACATTGGCCTCGTATACCATGTTGTAATAATTTTAAAAACAAAATTTCAGGATGAATCAAATAGTACGCTTTATTTAAATCCATGAAAATAATGTTCAATGATGCAAAGATTTATTTAATTTTTGTGTCAATTCTATTAACAAACGTTGGGTTGACTTTTTTTATATATCCATGTTTCTTTAACAAAAATATTGTTCTTTTCCAAACAAAAAAGATATAAACTTAACAGTGAAAGCTAATAAAACTGAAAAAAATTGTCAAGAATAGTTTTTTTGTTAAACTTAATGATAAATAAATACTCTTTAACCACAACAAAGATTAAGTTGAAATAATACAAACTGAGCGAACATTTCCTTGTATTCCTGTTCGTCGAGCAGAGAAACATTCAGAAACCAATTACGATGGACTGCAGAACCTGTAGATGATGCTCGAAATGGAGGATTTCATGACCACATGATGGCTCTGTGGTCTGAGAATGAATTACCTCCATTTTCCCTGGCGGTCAACAAGAAAAAGATCTAATCTTGATGATATGGTGGGCCCTTAATGGAAAGTAGACCCAAGCTGACTACTTTGTGGAGGGTGTGTCCGTAAGTAGAACAATAAATTTTGCTGGCACAAACGATACACATGACCAGGACGAAAATGGCAATTCAAATCTGTCGTTGTTATCGTCTGGATGGCAGTTCAAATCACCAGCAATCACCACAGGCAAAGATGAACACAGAAAATTATTTAAGTCACTGAAAAACGTTGGTTTTTTTCTTCTGATCTACACGGTGTATATACATTAAGCAATCGGAACTTGACACCAGATGTTGAAATGTCCAATGAGATAACCCTGCACTCGCAGTCATTGACACAGTTCGACACCAAAATGGAGGGATTGAAAATGGTGGTAGCAACCTCTTTCCACTTTGGTGACGAAAAGTTGATAAAAAATTGTCCATTAGTGTATTGACTGCGAAGGCCCGGTAGATCGTAGCGCTTGTAGCGCTTTGGTGACCTCGGCTTCTCTTTTAGGGCTTCACGATGTCGGTTAGCAAACCCTCGCTGTTTCGTCATCTGTTTATCTTCACCTGGCGCGCCAACTAGGTTCTCCGAGTAATCTGTTCCCCTGATGAGCTGAGCTGGGGTATATTTAGTCTCTTGATGAACCGTTTCCCGCAGCGCAGTGAGGCAAGTCTCTATGTAGAGATCCCATGATCGCTGATCTTGTCATAATCTCAGCTTGTCATTTAACGAGCGAATGTAGCGTTCGGCCGGATTGGTACGCGGCCATTACGGCACCGAACAGACATTTTCAATCTCCGCCGCTTTCCAACTACGATTGAAGAGTAGTCCAGTGAAATAGGTGGCATTGTCATGTATTAACCGGCGGGGTTTCCCGAGTTTGAGGCAACTCTTTTGGATGAACTTGACTATGACCGCTTAGGTTATGCGCTTAATAGGCTCCGCCTCCATCCACCCGAAAATGCATCCACTAGGACAATGGCATATCTGTTTCCGCTCCATGCACGCACCAAGGGCCCCAGAACATCGATGGCCCACAAATCTCCAGGCCCAGTCAGCTGACGCTTTAAGGGATTAAGCTTGTTTCACATAGAAAATCCCTGGCGGAGCGGAATCCGTCGAGCATTTCACAATTAAAACTTTCGCGCAACTTTTCCGCTTAAGCTGTCTCCTGATTGGTCCCTTTAAAATAGTATCTTCTTTCGTAAAATGGAGTCTAAAACTAAGCTTTTGAAGTAAAAAAAAGTCTATCAAATGAATTTTCAACAGTTTTTTAAATGGAGATGTTATATATATTCAATTTTTCATTTGGCGGAGTATGATTTAAAAATACAAGAACTGTACATCCCAATATTTGGTAATAATAAATATATATTTTAATTACAATAATATTTAAAAAAAAAATTAAACCCCTTTTGGGTAAAAGTCGAGAGTAGCATTCTCTAATTTTCTCGGAAGACATCGGTCAGCCCCGTCGCGTTTACGCATGAATTCTTTATTGTAATGTGTCTAATTAATACATAAATAATTTATTATATTATAGGAATTATATTTTACGAAATTTATGCGGGAAAAAAAAATCACTAAAGTCCCGTGACGGTGAACATCAGCTACGGGCGGGCTGTCGGTCATTGATGTCGGCCTGGCCGCACATACATCGTTACGAGATTTTCGTGATGTGTTTTGTTGCAAAATTTTCCGAAAATATAAATTCTATAATGCGATATATCATTTACTTATTTAATAAATATGTTACACTTATTTAATGATTAAAAACAATAATAAATTCGAGCTAGACGGGGCTGAAACGTGAAGGGGCTGATCGATCATCGATGTCACCCGGGAAAATAGAAACCGACTTTTACCTGGTTTTGTTTTATTTTAGCCGAGCATTTCTGTTTTCCTTTATTTGGTATTCCAAATTGAAATTCGTTCAGAAATTAAAGAAATAAGTTTCTCATGAAACACACATTTGCTGGCCATCGCTGTAGTACAGTGTAATTTTTATCTCTCCCGCTTTAGGTTCTCCCTACATGCTTTGCGCTTCACCTGCTTCCTGATTGGCTGAGGCAAAGCGGATTCCGCAAAATTTCCAGACCTCCTTGAAATGAAAAATCCGCTCCGCAACTCTCGCGGAGCAGATCTGCAACGTTTGCGCGTGAATGTGAAACCGCCTCAGTTTAGCGGAAAAAGTCCGCTTTTGCCCGCGGATTGCGCTTCCGCGTGTTTTCCGCTCCGCAAAGCTCTATGTGAAACAGGCTTTAGACCAGTTGGTCTCGTTGGAGGGTTTACATCTTTGGCAAGTATTACACCCACGCACTTGGGAGACGATTTGATGAAATAACTTCTTTCCACTTGGGTGAATGAAGGGGCCTTCCTCGTTCCAGAAATGTACGAGCTCTGATGTCACACTGGTGGGAACGACGATCCTCTTCTTACCTTTTTGATTCTTGTACAAAGTCCCTTCAGTCTCAACCCAGGAGGCGTTCTTATCTCTATATAGGTTCTTCCTAAGCTTCTGGCATAAAGGATCATTGGCCTGTTTTCCTCTCCAGTCAATACGGTGTGAGCCGCCGGCCAATAAACTACGAGAAAGCGCATCCCGGTATGTGATTTAATTTTCCTTTCTTGTGCCGGACAACGAAATTGAAGCCCTGCAGTTTAAGTGCCCAACGTCCTACACTCCCATTCACGTCCTTGAATTGGTCGATCCACACCAACGCCTGAGCGTCGCAGTAGACAGTAAAGGTAGTTCCATCTACGTACGGCCTAAACACAAAGATGGCGTGAACACAGCCAGACACTCCCATTCTATGACTAAATATCTGGATTCTAGATCGGTGAGTGCCCGGCTACAGTAGGTGATAATTTTTAAATTGGCGTCAATGTTCTGAGCGAGCATTCCTCCCACCGCTCGCTTATTGGCGTCAGTATGGATCTCGAAGGGCTTGGTGAAGTCGGGTTGCGCAAGAACCGGAGGGTGCGTGAGGATCCACTTTATTTCATCAAAGACTCGTTGACACTCGGGCGTCCAATCCCATTTCACGTGTTGATGGGTGAGACGTCGAAGCGGATAATTGAGATGACTCAGATGACGTCGAAGCGGAATAAAGGTCTTATAAAACTGGATCATCCCAATATACCGCTTCACTTCCTTGGCGTTCTTGGGAACGGGATACCTAAGCATTGGCTCGACGTTTTTCCTGACGGGCGGAGACCATTCTGATCGACCGCATATCCCAAGAACTCGACGCGTTGCTTAAGGAACTTAGATTTGTCAAAGTTGACTTTTTAAATTATGGGAGATGAACCGATCGAACACCAGCTGAAGCACTCGTCGATGCGACTGGACATCTGGAGTTTCCGCTATGATATCATCCATGTAGTGGAAACACCAGGGTTCGATGCTGGGGTCCAGTATGCGGTCGATGACGGACTGGAACACCTGGGCACCATTACGTATGCTGAACGGTACTATTTGAAACGCATAGGTGCCCAGTCCGGGGACCATGAAGGCGGTTTTTTCTCGGGAGGTAGGTTCCAGAGATACCTGCCAAAAGGCCGTCTTTAGGTCTAATACCGAGAAAACTTTAGCATGGGATAGTTTGCGAAGAATCTGTTCAATCGGTAGTAGTTCATATGTTTGGTGATGTTGTTTAGTTTACTTGCATCGATGAGAAAATACGGGATGGACCAGGAGCTCTCAGTATGTGCAATAACTCCCTGATCCTCCATCTCCCGGATGGTTTCTCGTAGGGCTGATTGTTTGGCAGGAGATAAATGATAAGGCCTCACCTTCACTGGCTCATTATCTAAGGTATCTATGATGTGCTGGTAATTGGGAAATTTTCCCGTGATTCGTTGAATTCGGTTACGAGCTTGCTCAATGTCTGCCCAAATGGCGCGTTCATCTTCGGCTTCATCTTTCAAAGGAGAGTAGGCATAAGGCATCCAAGGTTCATCAAATGAAATTTTAAGCCGTGCGTTTAATGATCTCAGCAAGTCAATGCCTAATATTCCTTTGCATGGTAGGTCTGGCATCACCCACAATCGGCAGTGCTTGGGCATACACTCACACGAATTAATTTTGGTGATGGTCACGTCTATGGCTTCAGTTAATTTTTTCCGTTCTCCATCTGCGACTAGAACGTTCTTTACTGCCCCTTTTACCTTGAGCTTAGTCCCTAAAGCCGAAGAGTACTGTCGGCCTATCATCGATACTTCGGATCCGGTGTCTACTACGAAATCTAAGATGATATCGTTCACTTCCAAGGTTATCGTTTTTAATCCCAGTGATGGGAATGCGATAATCATTTCTTTGGGTCTCCTGGGCGCTGGTGTAGGCTCTATATGGTTCCATTCCAATTCAATTACATGAGGTACAGGTATTGGACATTGAAACTGAAACACCTGGTAGAAATCCAAAATCTTTATTTAATAAGGTGTTGGGGCACCGTGGGCAGCCAGCACAGCAGCAACACGTCTTGGGAAGGATCAGTAGAGGTCCTGCACAGTTTGCACCCCAGACCATTACTGATCCACCCATTACTGATCCACCTCCGTGTTTGACTGTGGGTGCCAAGCAGTCTGGGTTGTAGGCATCAGACACCCTCCCTGTTGTTTGGAAGACAGTGTAGCTGGACTCATCCGAGAATATGACGCGTTTGAGGTCATCCAACGTCCAGGTTTTATGCGTCCGGTACCACTGAACCCGCTTGGAGGCATTTGTACTACTGATGAAAGGCTTCGGTATAGCAACCCTGCCATGAATGTTGGATTTATGCAGGTAACGACGGATTGTCTTCGTGCACACAGGTTCCTGGAGGTGTGTATTCATTTCTGCGGTAATTTCTGCTGCGGTGGTTTTTCGCTTTCGTGCAACAATCCTGGTCAATGTCCTGACGTCTCTTTCCGACAACTTCCGTTTTCTCCTGCAGTTGCTCCTCCTGGACGTGGTTCGTCCTTCCTGTTCATATGCACACATCACCCTGGATACTGTAGCACGTGAGACATCACAAAGTGTGGCAGTTTTGGACACAGATGCACCTGCTAGACGCGCGCCAACAATCTGCCCTCTTTTGAAGTCGGATATGTCTCCCATTATAGCGCTCTGCACAGACAATTTGAAGCTTACTATCGAACTTTTCTACTGGAGTGACTACCAAGAACTCTGACACGTAATTCATTGATATGCATACGATTAATTAATTAATTACCTAGCAGAAGGTTCTATTCAGCCCTGGGGGTATCCAGTGCTATTTGCGAAGGTGTTTCAGTTTCAATGTCCAATACCTGTATGTCAATGTGGTCTACAGTAGGTTTAGTGTTTAGTTTCTCAGTCGGACAGGGGCGTGAAGTGGCACCATTGTCCACGCCCCACATTAGTTTTCCGTATCAGTTACCATAGTTTGTAAATTATTCTCATGAAGGCTTCCACCTTCAACCTGGTTGATCACTTTTAGGTCCGCTGATGATAATCTATTGTCCCGCCCGTGGGATACAATAGGTCGTGCAGTATTCAGTAACACTCCTCGAGTACGACGTGAAAGGGATACTAGTCTAACCTCAGCTTTGCGAAGTTGTCGCTCGAGTTGTATCTCTCCGATGAACCCCGCTTCAGTATCGGGTTTGTGTGCCTCATCTTCCACTTATATTTGTGATTCAAATTTTTGGTAAGAATTCCAATAAGGGTTTTGGTGGAAAAAGGGTTCTCCAGCGCCTGATTCATCGCAAAAACACTGGCAAAGAATTCTAATGGGGACTCATCGTCGGATTGCTGGCGCAAGTAGATCTCCTTCTCACGTAGAGTTTCGGTTTTCCTCGTCCAAAGGTTTCGAACAGGGTCCGTTTTACCTGTTCCCACGTTTGATCTGGTGTTAATATTCTTCCAAACCAGGGCGCTAAATATAGCTCAACTAACTGAGGAAGGATTGCTCTCCACAAATGGCGCGGCACGGCGTTAACGCGTGCTTGTTTCCAACTCCACAATCCACGATCCCAAATCAGAGTACCCGTCGAACTTCGATATGATCAGTCTTCTTCGGTACCTGTCAATGTCGGTGGTCCTATCAAGTGCTAACTCACGGAATGCCTGTGTTTGAGTCTGTAGGCAATCGCGTACCTTATCCCAGAGGTACTGATCCGTAGATGGGAATACTAATACTTGTTAGTTTCAACATCTAACGTCGCCCAAAGAACGAAGTGTCATGAATGGATATAACATAAAATTAATGATAGTCCAAATGGGTTTCAAGGAACCTGGTTTAGTGGAACCATTATGGTTCATTGGAACTTTCAATGCTAAAATATAGCATGTAATATATCAAACGACTTGGAATGAATATAACGTAATATTAATGATAGTCGAAATTATTTCAAAGGTACGTGGTTTAATGGTATCATTATGGTCCATTAGAAACTTCCATTGTTAACATAGGGCGGTTTAAAAATATAGTTCCGCGAATGGTTTAGTTTAACCTTTCGGTACTTGGTTATGTCATTTCTTAATGGTTTATTAAACCTATTCTGGCCTTTTTGCCTGTTGGAGGAGCGTTTCTAGGTTAATAGGTTTTAATATTCTTTTATATTTTGACATTATCCAGGCTGTTACAATCAATATTATTAAGTACTGAAAGGTGCTTTATGCTATCAGTGTGGGGAAACGTGTCCTCCGAGGCTATGAAAGATTTTCAAAATATGCTGTCGTCAGTCGATGAATATGGTTCATGGCACGAACCAATCACAAATATTATCTAAATCGGTTCATTGGCACGTGCACAAACAGTACCTCAATTTTTCCGCCAAGCAATTTTCAAAGGGAAGACATGACGAGATAGAAGCGGTTATTCATCACTTTTTTCGCCAATTAATAAATATGGTTCCGGGAATGAACCATTTTGAAAATGGTTGAAATCGAAACAATGACACGTGCTCTAATGGTAACCTTATGACACCCTCAAATGTTTTCAATGATTAGATATGGCATGTAATATATCAAACAAATTGGGATGATGTGTCATGAATGAATATAACGTAAAATTAATGATAGTCGAAATTGGTTTCAAAGAACCTGGTTCATTGGAATTTTCATTGCTAAAATATGGCATGCATTATATCAAACGACTTGGAATGATGTGTGATGAATGAATATAACGTAAAATTAATAATAGTCGAAATTAATTTCAAGGAACCTGGTTAAGTGGAACCATTTTGGTTCATTGGAACTTTCAATGCTAAAATATGGCATGTAATATATCAAACGCCTTGGAATGATGTGTCATGAATGAATATAAGGTAAATTTAATGATAGACGAAATTGGTTCAAAGGTACGTGGGTTAATGGTATCTTTATGGTCCATTAGAAACTTCCAATGTTAACATAGGGTGGTTTAAAAATATAGTTCCGCGAATGGTTTACTTTAACCTTTCGGTACTTGGTTATGTCATTCTTTAATGGTTTATTATTATTATTAAGTAGCGGAAGAATGGAGCACTTATTGGTTTCACATCATGGTCCGATCGTCCGTCTTTCCCCTTCATATTTTCTACATTTTTGGACGTAGAAGGTCGAAATTCGGAATGTAGCTTACCCAGGCATGTCCTACTTCACTATTTATGTTGGTTTCCGTTGGTGCACTGGGGTGGAATTAGAGGGGATAAAAGATCTACGTGGTATTTAGGTATGTAAAGAAGTGAAATTCGGTATGCAGATTCCTTTAGGCAAGGTCTACACTACTATGAAATTTGGGCCAAACTGTTCCAGTGGGGTCGGAGTTGTCGGGGTAGCAATCTCTTGGTCTTTAAAACTATGGCAACATACATGTGGTATGTCATTCGAATGGAAATGATGAAAACGAAATAATATAGAGCTCTTTTACATTTTCTAAATACTATATTTTTCCTTCCAAGATATATTCTTTGTAACAAAATAATTTAGATATCTGCGTCATCAACATTTTGAAATCTTTTCGCACTAAGAGAGTGCTGCAGAGATCAGATAGCGTCATGTCAAGGGAATTAAGTGGATGGGGTAAACTTCCCAGAGAAAATCTCTGATCTCTTGTTGGTCTCAGTCTTGTCGAGATTTTGGCTTACTGGTCGGATGAAATTTCGTGTAGGATCAACACTCCGAATTTATTGAACAGTAGGCCATGATGCATTAAGAAGTTCGGATAATTCTTCAATGGTTTGACGAGGATCTGCACGAAACAGGCCATAGTCCAGCTTCATTGGCCTTTCTACAAGATGAGCATCAGAGAGGCCAAATTTGCCCGGCTATAATTAGGCAACCAGTAATGACACTTTCGAACATTTAATGCATTCACATAAACAGTGCACTTGTTTTTTGGTGGCCACGGTTGCATTGTTCCTCTTGTAAAACTCTTATAGCACGACGAACATGACTCTCCTCGGGTTTTGTGTCACTTATTTTGTTTTGCAAATCTGGGAGACAAAAACACCTACAAAAGTTAGAAGAGAATAGTTAGTTGCACATGCGCATTATTTACGGCGAAAGTATTCCAGAACTTTGATTCTCTCAAAACTATGCCACAAACTTGGTCCGCAATAAAAAAAGCTTTTTGGTCCCTCTAATATCACTTCTGTTTATACACCCGTGGCAATTCAATTTTCTTGTATATTATTATGAGAAAATTATTTTAGATAATTTATGCATACTGATAATAATTTTATAATACGTACCTTTTAAGGTTTCAATTCAGTTGATGCTTAAATTACTGATTATTGCTAATTAATCGTCTTTTGCTAAAAACTGAACCAGGTTATCTCGCAAGCGATAGAAATCGTTTGAAAAAGATCAATAAATTATTTTTTTTTATTTTTATTTTTTTAATTTTATTAGATAAAAAGTAATTTATATCCAAACTGTATCTTGCAGTAATTTTGTTTTCATTAAAAGTTATAAACAATAAATATGAAGGTTTCAAATATCTTTAAATTCAATCTGCTCAATCAACTTCCAATAAATAACTCGCTGATGAAGATCCCATGTTTGTCGGGACATGTCTCTTGGGACATGTGCGAAGAAGGCATCGCCGTAGATAAGCTTGTTTTTGATTTCAGAAGCCAGATAGACACCATACGGACGAATGTCTGTGTGAGTAATGTTGCGTTTCTCAGCCAATGTGCCTGTGATGTAGGCATCGTCTATCCAAATGAAAGTTGTGTTTTCCATAGCATAGAAAAGTTCAAAAACCGTTTTGATAGGCATAAAGTATGCATAACCCATGCAATAATTCGGAAACCTTGTCTGTCCCTTCATTATATGATCAGGAAGACGCCACTTAAATCCTTTCTTTCGGATAATAAGAGGCTTATACATAACTGCACAGAAAATACTGGCATTTTTAGGGTCGTATCTAAGAGCAACTTTATAAATGAAACGCTTCAAACTAAAGAGGTTTATAATGACGTCATCGTCTACTTTGATAATGAATTTCGGATGGGAGCAATGATTTATTATCCACTGCATGGCTTTAATCGCTTTATAGGTGAGATTGTGGTAATCATCAATGAAATTTGCTTGAACGATATCGTGAAATATATTGCTTTCATTTTGAATCTTTTTTTCTAGTTCTGTGTTTTTTGCTCGACCAACGAAGAACAATGTCGCAACCCTGTGAGTGGTATAAAATTTCTTGTTCCCCCAGGTGTCACGAATGAAGTTTCTATACGAGGAATGAGATGGAGCTGAATGAACATATATAAGAATGGAGAGATTTTGGAAGCGATTGCTACAAAATGACTCTTCCGAGATTAAAAATTGCAACTTCTGAATGTCTTCTATCTGTGGCAGGTTTGGCAAGTTTTCGGTCGGAGGAAACACAGTGACAGTTTTTGGCAAGTTTTCAGTCGGTGGAAGCACAGTGACAGTTTTTGGCAAGTTTTCAGTCGGTGGAAGCACAGTGACAGTTTTCTTTGCTTTAGGAAACGTATTGTAGCAGAATAAATGAAAACATAAGCAGAGACACAGTAGAATTATACATATTTTGAAGAACTTTATTGGATATCTGCAAAGAGAACATTTTAAATTAAAGATTGAAAAAGAAAGGAAAAAATGTTTTTTAAAAATTTTAAGACAGATTAAACAAACAAGAACGAGAATGTTTCAATGAATAATGCTTATTTGAATAATTTGTAAGTTATAAAAGAATTTTAACATACATTTAATAAAAGGTCTTTTAACTTTGATTTGATGATTGTAAAAAACAATTATCGCTGTAATGATGAAAAGGCATACAATAACACCCTCACTGAACATCTTAGGATTTATTCTTACGCCTTAGGAAAGATAGTCCCGGCGTCCCGGCCTGCGGACTAGTAACTGCTCTGACCAAGCCCTTAGGTCATGTAAATAGCGGTTAGTTGTCATGGCCGCAGTGGCGCAACTGGTTGGCGCGTTGGCGGTCTGAGCCAAAGTTTCCTGGTTCGAATCAAGGCTGCGGAATTTTCTTTCCTATTTTTCATCATTAATTTGAACAGCTGAGGTTGGCGTACAATAAAACTCTTACTGAACATCTTATGATTTATTCTTTAATTATCTCTTCTTTCTAATCACAACAAGACTTAGGCCTACTCATATAATATTAACGTCTTACAATGGCAATGTTTTCCATTGAGCAAAATGGTCATTCGCCTGGGGGACGCACCAATTGGGATAATGCGATATCAATGTACGTAAATCCCCAGATTCTAATTTACCCAGGATCACATAAAGGTATAATAAGTCACTGGTGCGTCACTAGGAGTCTATGACTTATGAGTCACTTAATTGTACTATTGGTTTAATGTTCTAATATGTGATGAGAGTGAGATATATATTATCTGGGAATGATGTGTTATGCGTCATGGATGTAGGACGCTTTCGAAGGCCTTTTTGTAAATTGTAAAAGCTTGAATGCTGTTTGTGCGTATGGTCTTTGTTTTTGCCTCTAGAATGTCTTCAACGGTGTTTACTTAATTATCCCTCGGGCTCAAAATCATCAAAAACAAAGCAGCCAGACAACTAACAACTCCACGGCTCACTCACGCCTAGAACTATTATGGCTTCAATTAGATTCAAGGTGGTGGCGCTGTTAACAATAGGATTCGGAATCTATCTTCTAATTAATATCATTGGTTTGGTTTATGGTACGTGCAAGCTTTTCGCAGTATCTAAAATTACAAAACGAGTATATTTTGTATGACCAAAAATTAAAATTAGTGCATCATCCGTAATGATTTTTGCATCACCCGTAACTGTTTTTTGGGTCGGGACATTATTCTTAACTTTACAGAGTGTTGTTAAATTTCATCACCAAAATGATAGGGGTGATGGAATATGCGATTTTAAGCAAAAAAAGTGCATAAATTTAAAATAAGATGAACACTTCAAAAAGTATCAAAAGTTCTAAATATTTAAAAAATAATAAATTATGAATTAAATTGTGAGTAATAAAATATATTTATTGTAATGAAAAACAGTTTATTCCCATACACTAGGATTCAGTAGTCTTCATTCAAAACAATGAAAACAAAACGTTAGGCCATTACACGAATTGGCTAGGTAAGACAGCGAAGTATTATAGCGCTATCTGTTACCACACTTTCAAGTTATTTCATATCTCTCTAGCATGGTCTATAGATATAAATGGTCATCGATCTCCACTGAAAAATGAAGCTAAAGTTTCTAGCTCCCGATAGGGTGGGAACACCATTGGAAAATGGCGCTGCATGTATAATCGGCCCAACAACGCATGCAGCCAACACCACCTAAAGATAAGGTCTGAGGCGTGACCACCGAGAGACAAGGCCTGAGGGCGGAAACGTCATACATTGTTACATCATCAGAAAAAGTCATCTTTAATCGCATTTCTACCAATAATAAGCCCGTATCATATTGTAACAATGTATGAAATTTTCGCGCTCAGGCTTTGAGCACAGCCCACTAGATAAAAGCCTGAGTGCTGTTTTCAAAATGGTGGCGCTCGCAGGCGGACTGTCTTAGGGTGCCTAGATAAGTGCGGAGAAGGGTGGTGACAACTCGCCATTTTGTAGCTTCCGGCCGCCATTTTGAATCCGGAAGTACTCAGCCACGCATAGGAAAACGCATGCTTTTTGCACAAATACTCGTAAGATATTTAGAGTCTCGCTTGGTAATGATAGAATTTTCTTTATTTGTTTAGTTTGCTGATCTTTTTGTTGTATGTAATTGAAACTTTAATCACTTGTGGCCTTTTAAAATAGATTATTAACATCGAATTTTAACGAGCAGACGATGCCTGGTTGCTGCGTTCCGGACTGCAGTAATCGCTCCGAAAAAGGTGGAAAGCTTTTTCGTTTTCCTGCAAGTATTGCAAGGAGAAAATTATGGCTAGTTAAAATGTGTTGTGTCCCGCAATAAGCCTATATCAAATTCTTTAATTAAACATCAATCTCTATTCTGACAAATGACTTGTTCCCATAGTACCCACCAATTCCTCTTAAAGCTAACATGCGCTTAATCAGATAAAACCCAGGAGAGACACCGCTTTTAATAAACAAATGAATTCTTTATTCAATTTAAATTATGGATCTATGTACAAAATATAAGGGAGGGATTAGTTTGTTAGCAACAGGGAATATCAGCATTCTTAGATAAAATAGTTTATGAACGAGCGCTTGGTATTAACATTTAACATAATTTTCTGAGATTCTTTTCCTCGCACTGTACGGTATAATACTTAAAAAATAAAGATGTTCTGCGCAGTAACACATTTCATCAATGAGATCTCAGCGTTTTTTCTGATGCATTTATTAATTTAACACAAATCCACAAGTACTTATCTTTATTTGCACACTCGACGAGCCGTTCCACTCACACATTTGGATCATTGTTTTTCAACGATGCACTTAAAGTTGATGCTGTTTCGACGCTCCTTGCTAGCTGGCGCTAGCCCTAAGTGGTTCCGCTGACGATGCTCCGGTGTGTACCTTATCGATGCCCCTTCATTGTCACAGCATTCTTGCTGAAGTCCAACGAAGTTCATGGTCACAGAGGTTGCATCCAGTCTCTTAAGCTTTCCGCACCTTGTCCAAATGACTATCGCCTGCCTGCGATATGTTAGGAAACATTAATTCCGATTATGCACAAATGCGAGCACTGTCTTGTGTGTGCATTCACTCACTGAATCTAAATATGAATGATGTGAATGTGTAATATCGTTCACAATGCAAATTTCAGTCATCGGCACTCATAGGTAACGTTCTACTTATTGATAAAACTGCACCGTTCTATGATTGCGGAGTTTGATGCATCGCACTAGTGATTAACTGCATTAGTTCATTCCCGCTGCCATTTCTCGTCTTCCGTACTTTCCCTCTCTTTTCGAAGGAAAGAATCTCTGACCAATCAAATTTAAGTATTTCAAAATTTCAGCACTTACAACCTTCGCCCCCCCTCCCATTCCAAAATTAGATCTCTCTCCTCACCGCAGTCTCCCTTCCCGATGTTTCTATGGCAACACAAGAACGGAATGGCAAGAGAGCGAAAAATAGGGACAAAAAATATTTATTCTTATTAGGATTATATAGTGCTTCTCCATTAATTATTTGATCAATGGGAATGGAATTTAAATACACAGATTGAGACTACTTCGAAGTAAAAATGTGTGCTTAAAAAGTTTTTTTTAATATATTTTTTATTTTATACGTTTTATTCTTGGATTTGCACTTTCTTTTTTGGTAAATTTAGTTATCTTTTTCTATAATATAAACGAACGAATGGTTTTACATACAACTAAAGGCCTAATTTAAAACTGCATAACTTCAAATACAAGTAAACTTCTTTAAAATAACGACGAATTTAACATAGTAACTCAATTGTCACTTTCGACCATGGATTCAAAATGGCGGCTCACGCTTTAAGCTTACGGTATAGGTTGTCACCACCCTTCTCCGCACTTATCCAGGCACCCTAGACTGTCTGTGTGAAATAAGATGGAATAGAAGAATTATTTCACAAATTTGCTTTAATCTTCTAACGAAATCTAAGTTTTTGAACTTGTCATTTAAATGGCTTTATGTTTCAATCAAAACAATGGCAACATACGTGCAAATAAATATAGTTTCATTTTTTTCAAAGTAGAGCCATCTATGGAGGAAGAGAAAAAGCATCTTTTCTATAAAAAATTTCGAAAGCATATTAGTTCCTGTAATAGATTAATTATTTTGGTTAGATTTTGTAAGAAAATTAAAGCAAATTTATGAAATAATTCTTTTATTTCAGCTTATTTCACACAGATAGTCCGCCTGCGAGCGCCGCCATTTTGAAAACAGCACTCAGGCCTTTATCTAGTGGGCTGTGCTTTGAGTAGCGGTGGTGTTGATGCAGCGCCGCGCTGTCGGGAGCTAGAAACGGTAGTTTCATTTTCAGCTTCAATGGAGCCGGAATTGAATTGGGCCAGAATTTGATGACATAATACTGCCGAATTTAATGTATTCTGCAAAATTTTTAAATAAATAATTATTAAACCAACGTGAATGCATTTGACAGCTCACTCGTAAAATTTGGCATTCACTGTATAAATAAAATAACTGTCCAAGCTAGGGAATTCATATTACGCTAGGTGCTGCATAGATCGCACTTGGGCCATTGCGACTCTAAATAATGGAAAATGGTGGAAGCTCGATGGCCAACGAGATTAAAGTTATTAGAGTGGAAATAACGACGACCATTTATATGTACAGACCATGCTCTGTAGTAAAGATTTAAAAAAAATTGTTGCTCAGGCAACAATGGTCAGGTGACTTTTCAGTACAGGGTGAATTTTTCAATAAAGTACAGGGTGTAACCATAGCCTAAGAATAACTAGGCTATTCTTAGGCTATGGTGTAACATAAAGGTTCATCACATTTCAATTGTGAATAGCTCGACAACCGTTAGTCGCAGGTCAATGAATCGCATACCATTTGAAAGAGGGGAATGTTAAGTTTTTGTTCAATGTCCGTAGAGGTCTCTATCTCTGTTTAGTGCCAACCGACCTCACAATTTACCTTAGGCAATAACCTACTTTCTTTTGTTAAGGCTGAAAGATATTGCACAAAGGAACGGAGTGAGTGGGCATAACCTGATCTAGCAGGATAAAAAAGAGAAGAATATCATGAAAAAATTAAGAATAAAGTATTAAACGTTCATCAATAAATATTAAAAATTTGTACTAATAAAATCATTTAACACAGAATAGGCCTAGTCCAATATAAAATAGTAACAAGATATAAAAGTTGAAAACTATAGCGTCTTTTTTTACTTTCTAACGCAGAATAGTATACAAAATCTTTTCTTTCAGGTTTTAAAGTTACCTTACTGGATCTACTTGTTCGTGTAGTATTATCGCTGTAAAGCGTTTATTGCTTCAGGTAAACTGTGAGGTCGGTTGGCGCTAAACAGAGTTTAGGGTGCATCTGGAAGACGTAGGGAAATCTCGTCAGTTACTGTCAAGATGGCGAACGCACAACAAAAACCGTTTTGTGGCTATCTCGATCTCCAGAACTCACTGTTTGTGACTTCATCTTGGGGGAATATTTAAAAGACGTGTTTTTGTGCCCCCTTTCCGGCAAATCTGGAGGAGCTAAAAACTCGAATAACAGCCGGCATTCGTGAAGTGACTCCAGATATTCTTCAGCAGGTATGGGAGGAATTTGATTATTTGCTAGATGTGTATCATGCAGCAGGAGGAGGACACATAGAACACTTATAAACAAAACTTAAGATTATTACAAACCTTTCGATATGTCGCCCATCTCTGTATCTTCATTTTTTTTTAAAAAACTATAGATTTTTGAAATGTGATGAATTTTTCTATTACACCCTGTATTACACACACAAGCAACAAACATATTTCTAGAAAGAATGAAGCAAAATTATGATCTCATCAGAAGACTCTGTAATATTTCTAGTCGTACTTATTTATCTAAGTTTCATTAAATGTCAGTTACATGTGCGTCAAATCAGGAACATTGTATATGGTCACTGAATTTTAATACATAAGAAAAGAAAGATAAGCTACCGCATTTTGATAAAGGGGAAATGCGATTGGTAATCATGATACTTTTTTAATATAAAGTAGTCATACGATATATATCGAATTACGGGACTATTTCTTATTTTCCCCTTGAAACACCTTATTACAGGGTGTCCCGAAAAGGACTGACGGTTTTTAAAATGGAAATACAGGCATACGGTTACAGTTATTAAAGTTATCCTTGCAGGAGATTATTATGTGGTATGTTTCCTTATGTTTGCGGACCGATCTTTTCAGACTGTGTATAATGACATTCTTAATGGCCTGCACTTTTTGTGCCGTCATAGCCGACCGCCGACGTCCAACGATGCTCGCCAACTCATCCGAATACAGTAAAACAATTATACGAGAAATTTACACGAAACGGTAGTGCTGCGGATGAGTTGGCGGGTATTGTTCGACTTCGGCTGTCAGCCATGACTGCACTAAATATGCAGGCCATTAAGAATGTCATAACGTGGAGTCCAAAAAGATTGGTCAGCAAAACACAAAGAAACGTACTAAACAAATTCTGATCACACACATTAATCTCCTGCAAGAATAAATTTAATAACTGTTTCCCTTTGCCTGCTATTCCATTTTAAAAACCGTCAGTCCTTTTAAGGCACCCTGTATATTTTCTTAGCTTAAAGCAAGTAAGAAACGGATTTTATGGATTTATTTACCTCATCGTAAATCAACGTAATGCTTCAAATGCTGATTAAAATAGAAACTGATAATAACTCCTGCAAAGGGCGCACAGATCCCGTGTTGCAGGCTCCAGAAAGGTAGGAGAATATATCATTTCAACATATCGTACTAGTTCAAAATAAAATAAAAAATATACTTTTAATTCTACGTTCAGAAAAATTCTACAGAGTGTCCATAAAAGGTCTGACACGTTTTATCTTTGTATTACCAAAAAACTAATAAAGATAAACAGAAACGGATTTCAATATATGATACAACACACACTGGCCAATGAATTAGAAACCCGTGATGAATTACTGTACTGATATGTAAAGCGGGGTCACAGGTCAGAAACGATTGTGATATGCAAATGAATGCAATCATGTGAGGTACATGCTCATTCCATGCTGCAGGTACAGGGTAGGAAAAAGCTGCAGCTGCTCAAGTCGAGCAAAATGGGGAAAACAGCAGACCTGTCGAGTTCCAAAAAGGAGTTATTGTGGGAGCCCGTCTAGCTGGAGCTACGATTTCCAGGACAGTACAACTGACCGGTATCTCAAAAGGTCAGGTCTCCAAGGTGTTCAATGCGTGGAAAAGGAATCCACAAGAGTTGTCGAAACGGCAGAATTGTGGATCAAAAACAATCAACACAGACAGGGACCGACATCGCTTGAGACGGATTGTGCTGCAAAAACAATCAACACTGGTCTACTGTGGAGCAACTGACGGCAGACTTCAATGAAGGATCATTGCAACCCATCTCCTCCAGAACAATGCACCGACAGTTGAAGCGAATAGGGATGGATAAAAAAAAACGAAAAATATATTTCAACTCCAAAATTAAACACAATAATAAAAAATGATTTCAAAAAGAAAGATATAGTAATAACTCAATTTTTTTTGTTAAGTAGCGAAAGAATGGTTGGTTGGTTTATTAGAAATTTGGCGTCGACTACTAAGGTCATTTTGCGCCTTTTACACAAGTTATATCTGTACGCAGCCCGGGACAAACACAAACATCCATGCCCACGGCGGGATTCGAACCCACGACCAGGCGGACTCGAGAACTAGAAAGCCTACGCCCTAGCCCTCTCGGCCACCTGGCCGGCGCGAAAGAATGGAGCTATTATTGGTTTTAGTATGTCCGAAAGCCCCTTTAATATTTTCTACATTTTATGACGTAAATGGTTAAAATTTGGAATGTAGCCTACTATGGGCATGTCAAGAACAGATGAAGGTAGGGGGTATGAAGGTCCTATCTTCATCTGTTCTTGGCATGTGCTATTTCACTATTTAGTTTAGTTTCGATTGGCCCAGTGGGGTCGAAGTTACGGGAGTAAGAATTATAGGGGATGATGTGGTAGATATGGTAAACGAGTGAATTATGCAGATTCCTCTAGGCAAGATCTACATTACTACTTCCAGTAAGGCAGTAGAAATTAGGCTACTGGTCACGTGGTCTTTAGAACTATTAACGTTTACAAAAGGCAACATATGGCATGTGATATATCATTCGTACGAAAATGATGAGAAACAAAGGAAAGTAGAGTTCATTTCCATTTTCTAAATACTACGTTCGAGAATATCAATATTTGATTAAAAAATGAGGGTTAAAACGTTTGAATAAAAGAGATAAAAAATAGATGAACTCAGGGTTCTGCTACTTTCCTGTATCCTCCTCGGGGGAATAAATTTGTTAATTATTTTCAGCAATTGGAAAACTAAATAAAATGCAAACAATTCCATTAAATATTTTAACAAAAAACCAATTAATCCTTTAATAAAGCTTTTTCATCTAAATATTCTCTATCATTGTACAAGGTGCCCAAAAAGTCTGGTAACATGGCAGATATCTCAAAGCTGCCAGGTAGGCGAGATCTGATAGTGTGGTTTATAGGTAATAGGGGGTTTGGAATTCATTGCCGCACTCAAATTTGACCTTGGCCTCCAAATTTAAGGTCATCCATTTGCTAACTCAAAAGCTATTAAAGATAAAGAAAAATTTCCAATTGCCACCCTGTAGAGCAACACCACATTAGTCTAAAAACAATTTTTAATCACACCCTTCCCCTTGAAAGATTTTGAGAAAATTCCCAACGGTGTGCTTCACGGCAATTCAAATGTATTAGAAACCTCAGCCAACCTGGCCAGCCCAAGCTGACATTGAGAGACTCTTTCTCGCCCATTTTCTCAAAATGTTTCAAGGGGAAGGATGTGATTAAAAATTGTTTTTAGACTAATGTAGTGTTGCTCTACAGGGTAGCAATTAGAAAATTTTCTTTATCTTTAATAGTTTTCGAGTTAGCAAATGGATGACCTTAAATTTGGAGGCCAAGGTCAAATTTGAGTGCGGCAATGAATTCCAAACCCACTTTGCCCTATTACCTATAAACCACACTCATCAGATCTCGCCTACCTGACAGCTTTGAGATATCTACCATGTTATCAGACTTTTTTGGACACCCTGTATACCGTGTGTTTCAAAAGTTTCCGAACTGCCCCTTCTGTATGTAGGGAAAGCCTAACCTATGACAGCAGGAGTAACGTTCGGCCAACCACTAAAATAAACCATGTGCTGAAATAAACTATGTAAAATCAGTTTTACATAGTGGCAAAGTTTCTCAAATATGTTTATTTTATTTTTAAAAGCTTTTTTATAAGCTTTTATTAACTTTGCTGTGTTAGTTGTTTAGGTCAACACACTTATGCAGAATCGATTTAACACACTTATGCAGAATCGATGACAATTTATGATAAAGAAAAAAAATTTCAAATCGGTTCGTTGGTTCGTGTTCTAATGGTACTAACTCATTACTACGAATTGATTGT
>JAHWFO010100092.1:493812-514827 GCA_023313115.1 Rhysida immarginata
TAATACCCCCTTTAAGTATTTTACATTCGATGTAAATCACCCTGTATAAAGAAACGGTTTCGTGAATTTTCTGGAGGCAGGATCGATGTTCATGAAGAACACAGGAGCGCTAGGTTGTCTGTCATCTCTGATGAACTTCTGCACTTCTTTCTTAACCTGAAGAAACGTCTTGCTGGGCAACGCTTCCACGACGATGAAAAGATCAAGCACGAGGTTGAAATGTTCTTCCTGCTAGAGGCGTCAGAATTCTGTAACTGTGGGGTACAGAAGCTATAACCTAGATTTAACAAGTGTTTGCACAATGGGCGGCAATTACGTCGAAAATTAACCCCTATATTACTAAATAAGTTGTTAGTGGACATTGTATCAAACATTTTTTGAAAGAATACTAGCCGTTTTAACCTTACTTTCCGGGCACGCCACGTGCAATGAAGATGCTCCAATACAAAATCCAGAAATTACAGTTGAGGAAAATTAAGCTGTAAATAATGGGAAGAATTCTGAAAAAAATTACTTGCTGAATAAAAGAATTGACAGAGACTACTTATCATTTAAAGAAGAAAGTGTTTACTTCAGAAATGCTAAATGCCAGCTCAGAAAATGTCAGATTTTCTGCAGTTGTTTTTTTTTGTAAAACATATATTAAAAATTCCCATTCCCATAAATGTTCTCTCTAAACAAGATGTACTCGTATATTTGGAATAGAGCAAGAATTCTTGAAGTGGGCCCTTCAAAAACAAACATGTCGTGAAATTTAAACTTTTATTATAATTTGGTAGTACCTAATGGAGTATTAAAATACCCAAAATATTTTTGAAAAATTTGCATTTGTTAAAAAGTTATAAGCAACTACATGTTTTGGTACTTTTTGTTTAAAAAGTCATATCTCAAGCTAATGTTATCAAATCTCTTTGAAATTTTAAAGATAACAAGTGAAACGTATAGATTTCATAAAAAAATATTAAAAAATGAGAAAAAAATTTTTTTGGGTAAAAAAAATAAATTTTTAATAAAAAAATGATTTTTTTTAATGTACTCAATCGATTTCAACAATTTTGAAAAAACACATTGAATCTGTATTTATTAACGATTAGAATTTGAAAAAAATTGTTGGTGATCTCTGTTTTTACGCGAATGACATCAACTTTTGTCAAGTTATTCAATCGTACCACTCGGCTGTAACGAAGCTGTCGGCTTCGGCTGTAAAGCAACTGCTATGATTCTTGCTTGTTGTCAATATTGAAAGATGAAGATTTACTTGGTGGTACGAAAGAATAGCTTGATAAAAATTGATGGCATTCGCGTAAAAACAGAGATCACCAAATTATTTTTTCTAATTCTACATCGTTAATAGCCGGGTACTGACTGAGCAAGCAGCCTCGGCCGTATGCCTCGCCTCATTTGCCTCGCGAGGCAGCCTCGGTTTCAAGGAAACTGCGCAAACGTTTGCCTCGCGAGGCAAGCGTGAGCCACAAGTCGGCCGAGCATTTATTACTCTCAGTTCAGACCGCACATACAGATAGCCGTTGCAGCTTCTGCGTTTATATTAGTTCAGCTTGTAAAGAAAAAGAAGAAAAAATCTAAAAATACAGATTGCAACGTGGGAACAAATTATTTGAAGAAATGTGTTTTGATGATGAAGAAAAAAAATTTTACACGGATGCCTGAGACTGAATTTGAAAGACTCTACTCTCTTCTAAATGCCACAATACTTAAGAAAGAAACAAATTTTATTACTCAGTTAATTTCCTGGCTTATACTTCGCCAGGCGTCTTCCCTTAGCTCTCTATTTGTATATTCTATGCATTGTGAATCCCAAAGTCTATTAAAAGAACCATATAATTCGATGAGCTTTAAAATCTTCTCTTTCTCCATAGCGCGAGCGAGCGAAGGCAAGATAGAACCGTCTTGAGTGCGCGAGGTATACCTTCTGAGGCGCCTTTGAGCATCGACAAAAACCGACTCGGGATGGCTCGGGCGAGGCTGACCGGCCGAGCATTTGCCTCACACTTCTGCCTCGCGAGGCTGCTCGCTCAGTCAGTACCCGGTTAAAGAGATTTGAAAAAAATAGCTTGAGATAGGATTTTTTAAACAAAAAATACCAAAAAAATATATTTGTTTTAACTGTTTAAATAATGCAAATTTTTCAAAATTATTTTGGGAATTTTAATACTCCATTAGGTACTATCAAATTATAATAAACGTTTTAAATTTCACGACATGTTTGTTTTTGAGGGGCTCACTTCAGGAAATCTTACCCAATATGTATTGTGATTACAACAGTAAAAATATTATAAAAAGAACCAACCTGAAATAAAGTTCCAATATCTCCTGCGCTCTTTATTTTTATGAATCAGAGTTTCCTGTGCTCTTCATTTTTGGGAAATTATAAAATGATTTATCCATAGCATAACGCCGATCATTTGTACATTGTTCGTTGAACTCAATCAGTATACTTTTACTCGTTTGTTTCACAGAAAAAAATGCTGATTTGTTTACCGATGTTACGCTCTAACAACATCCATCAGGCTGTGACCGAGAAGAGTTGCTCAGGAAGCCTCGTTTTCGAACTGATTCGATGGTGGCGCCCTCGGACCGTGCACTTGGTCCATAAGAATAAGCAAGCAAGCAAGCAAAAGTTGTTCTTTTGTCCAAGCTCTCAAATCATACAACCTTTGATTCCTCTGTACTTCTTTGATCTTTCTCTCAAATATTATACAAGTTTCTTTTGGTATCTATTGAGATAGGATGAGTTTTGTGAAAGCATTGCTTCCGTCTCACCCGAAGAAATGTACACTTCGTTGTTCATTACTTCTTCGTTCCACGTGTCAAAGTCAAATACAGGCAAACCTATACCCTGTCTCATCTTCAGTCACGGCCATACTATATATCCAGGCCTGACAACTGAATTGATGACGTCATGCTAGAGGTCGGAGAATGCTAAGTGGCCGTGGCATTCTGCTTGCAATTTTGAATAGGTTACTTGTAATATTTTTCTATAAAATTTTTAAATTTCTTTTCAGATCACGCACTTCCTTCGGAAGGGAAATAAAGCTGTTGGTCCCGTGTAGTCGCACGTTAAAGAAACCTTGCGAGGCAAAATTTGCGACCCCTATAAAGCCGTCCTGAAATGACCATAGCAGTTTAAAGGACGTTAATACTAAACAAACCAAACCAAACCAAATACCTTTCTTATATTTCAATTGTGACAATATTCTTGGAACAGAAAATTATGCTAACTTTTCTTATCCAATTTCTGCTTGTGTATCTTAGTTAATTATTCACAGAGTATGGATCAATTTTGACTTATAATTATAGACTATTATAAAAACATCGCTCTCAAAACGAACATTTTTTTTTCTCTCTTATTTTTGGTCCGAGTTGCCATGAAAACGCCCTTCTCAACGGATATTATCTAACTTAGAATTTTCTTTTCCATTTGAGCTGTTCTCTTTAATCCCATGTCTTTCTTTTTTTGGGTAACGCTTCATTTAAATGAGGTGTATGTTCAGAAACAAATTTTGGATAGCGATGTGTACAACGATTTCATTACCTTGCTTGTCTGTAAATATTTCTTCTTTACTTAAAAAGTCATCGTGAAAATGCTTGATACAAACTCCTGAATTTGCGGTTGGCGTGAAATCTTCACGGCGAATTTTAATAGTCGGTTCCTTTAGAAATCCACAAATTGTTGTGTACAATTTACAATGTACATAGTGGTTTATAATAATTGGATTTACAATGAGGAACAGAGCAACTTCTACCCATTACCTATGATGTTAAAATAGAACAATATAATATTAAATTTTTGAAAGTTAGCCACGATGTTAGGTTTATAATGATACTATAATCATAACGAATAGAATAGTAAGTGTGATTACTTGCGTAGTTTTCTGGCGCATCCGCAAGATGTCACTGCGTGCGTTTTCGACCAGCGAGTCGCAGGTTTTTAGTATTCGCTTACAAGGAAAAGGATGAAACGTCAACAGTAGTTTTAAAAATTAATTTTCAAACACGAGTTCTTTTTTTATTCTTATTGTTTATTTACTGTTTCTTAAAGGTAAACTCCACTGCATTGTTCAATTTCTTCATCCACGACTTCCCAATTTTTACTAAGTGTGAGCTATATCTGTTTGCTGACGACGCGGCCATCATGACTACCGACCGCAATCCCGCTCACGTCACATCTCGGTTACAAAATGCCTTACATCAGTGCGAGAAATGGTTTGCTAAGTGGAGACTCAAACTAAACGTTGACAAGTGCAAAGCTATGTTTATTACCAAGAAACATCGGAAACCCCCGAAGCCTCTCCTTCTTTCGGGTAGAGAGCTCGAATGGGTGAAGAATTACAAATACCTCGGAGTGGTGATAGATGTCAAGCTAAATTGGTGTGACCACGTCTCCTATGCTATCAATAAGGCTATGAAGGCAAAGTTCAGCCTCGTCGCCCTCCTGGGGCGAAACAGCGCTCTTGGAATAGATAGCAAACTTTTGCTATATAAAATGGTAATCCGGACCATTCTGTTATATGGTATGCCTGCCTGGGCCACAATATGCAAGTCCAGATGGAAGAACCTGCAAACTTTCCAAAACATTACCCTGAGGACCATCGCCCAACTGGACAGGAGAGTTGCAACAAATACTTCCATTGCTGAAGATTTTGATATACCTCCTATTGGAAATTACGTACAGGAGTCGTTGAAGAAGCTTCTTCCGAAGATCAAGGACCACCCTAATCCTCTGGTTGCAGATATTCTGGATCACCCGCTCACTTTTCGAAGTTTACTCAGGCATCGCAGGCCTCGCCATCTCCTGGACGTCAACTTCGAAGACATCCAAAAGGCTATTTTTCCAGACTACTGGATCTCCTAGCTCCTTCGTGTCCCTCGTCAATCAACAATCTGCTTCACTGTCCTATTTGGAAAGGACTCCTCTTTATCCTCTGGATGACTTAGCAAGGTTCATCTGGCTTATTTCCTAATTCAGCGTACTTTCCTTGGATACTACTTGGACGAGTATGGTAGTGAAAGCATTGCTTCCGGACCACTCGTTTTTGTTTTTTCACTGCGCTGTTCGATTGTCGATTGTCAGCAGCATCAACATCACATCAGCAGTATCAACATCACATCATATACCATGGATTCTTCAGATACAAATTGTCCTGACACTCCACCCAAACAGGATAGAAAAAGAAAAAGATCAGCACATTCAAAAGACGGGTAGGTTTATTTTATTTATTTTATTTTTTTTAATATTTTTTATTTATTTATTTATTTATTTATTTATTTATTTATTTTTAAATTTCCCCAAATATGTAAGTTGTGTTTTTTTTCTGTACTTTTTCTCTGTGTGTAAGGTTTTCTCCGTATGGTCGTTAACTTCCCATAATAAAGGTAATCCCAGGTTGGGAGCGCCACCGTAGCCCCACGTAGCCCTATTGGGGCGCCACTGTAGCCCCACGTAGCCCTATTAGGTTTATTATTTATCGTAGCCCTCCGTGTTTTTTACATCTGGTCATGCTGCTCCACGGTAAAAATTCGAAAAGTTTATTTTTTTTTTTGCTTCCAGGGTAATATATCATTCAAAAATTTTCGATTTATCCTAATATTTTATTAAGAAAAACGCCTCGATAGATTGAACAATTCAAAAATTGGCCCTCTCGTCCCCTCAGGAGAACAAGCGGAAGAAGAAGTCATTTCTAGCTTAGTTTTGATTCTAGCCTAGTTTCGATTCTACATAACGCAAGAGTTTGCTTGCCATTTTACTATCAAAATGCCTTTAACTTGTCCACTCTTTGTCCAGCATCGTGTGATCAGTTCATTTCGAAGCGTCTTGATTTTTCTATAATCCTGCAGTTTTAAATTCATTGATTATAGAACGTCAACTCTAAAAGGGTGATAATCAATTCTAGTGATCTTTACAACGACCGCGATAGTCGGACATCTGCTAACCAGCGAAGGTATGAAGTAGGCTTATCTGCTGTCATACGTAGGGACGTTGCGATACTACTGATATGAGTAAGTATCAATACTTTTCTTTCGATATCGGTATCGATGTCGGTTATTCGATAATATCGTGGTATCGAAAAAAAAAAATATGAGTATCGACAAATAGTATCGGTACTATTTCTTAAATTTTAGAAATATATTTTTATGCGTATGCCTATTAATGTTTCGTACCACCTTTTCCATCTGTCGAGCTCAATGACGGTCACATTCCTTATGCCATCACAATGCGCCTCTAATATCGTTTTACAATCTGCTTTTGCGTATTTTATTTACCATCTCCAAAGTCTAATGGATTAAGAGGTTTAATTCATGTAGGCTTTACCACCAATTTAGAAATTAAACATTATATTCTTTGCAACAATTATAATAAACAACAAGTTATCTTTATTGAAGCTGTCGCTTGTAGAATATATACAGGGTGTTTCTGAATGCTGTGTACAAACTTTCGGAATATGTTCCAGGGAACAAAACAAGCAGAAAATGTCATATGAACAAGGGGTCGAAGACGCTTCTTTCTATAGTATAATGATTTGAAGGTGTCCTGTAGTAGAAGAGTTACGACAATTCAAAGAAACGTCTGAAGAAAATTTTGTTCTCCTGACGTGCACAGACTTCCTTGTAATCTAACGGAAGCCATTTTGATCATTTACTATAGCAAATAAAAAACAAGAAATTACCCTCCCCCCTTCCCGAGGAGGGTATAGGAAAATAGCGGAAGTCCTGAGATGATGTATTTTTACCCCTTTATCTTCACTTTTAAATCTCCCAAATTTTTTAATCACAAAATTGATTTTTTTCGAACATACTATTCGAATCAAAAAATATAAAAGAGCTCTATCTTCTTTCGTTTCTCATCATTGCCGATCGAAGGACATATCGTATGACCTATGTTGCCATATTTCTAGAGACCAAGTGACTGCCACCTCCACAATTCCGACTCTACTGGGACAATTTATCCCAAACTTCATAGTAAATAATCTGCTTACTGAATTTCACTCCGGCACTCTGTAGACCTATTGGTCCCCTCTAACTCCCATCTCCGTAATTTCGACCCCAGTGGGCTGATTAAAACCAACTTAAATAGTGAAGGAGGACCAAATGGGAAAGGGATTGCCTCCATCATCTTCAACCTTTCCATTCTGGTGTCGAACTGTGTGTATGACTGCGAGTGCAGGGTAATCTTTTTGGACATTTCAACATCTGGTGTCAATTTCGGATTGCTTAATGTATATGCACCGTGTAGAACAGCAGAGAAACCAACGTTTTTTAGTGACTTAAATAACTTTTTGTGTCCATCGTTGCCTGTGGTGATTGCTGGAGATTTGAACTGCCATCCAGACGACAACAACATCTTCTCGTCTGGTAGTGTGTATCGTTTGTGCCAGCAAAATGCATTGTTCGACTATATGGACACACCATCCACAAAGTAGTCAGCTTGGGTCTATTTTCCATCAAGGGCCCACTACATCAAGATTAGACCTTTATCTCGTTGACAATGCATTTGCTGGCTCGCCGGGTAAAATGGAGGTAATTCCATGTTCATTCTCCGACCACAGTGCCATCATGTGGTCATGGAATTCTCCATTTCCAGCATCATCTACAGGCTCTGCAGTCCATCGCAATTGGTTTCTGAATGTTTCTCTGCTCGACGAAGAGGAATACAAGGGAATGTTCGCTCAGTTCGTTGAAAAACATCTTCATAATGTGCCTCCTACGCTTGCTTCATGGTTAGAACTGAAAACCAAAATCAAACGTTTCTTCCGGAAGATTGGGTTAGATGTTGCTCGTCGTCGACGTCGTCATCTCCTCATGTTACAAGAGATACTTCGGCTCCTTCAAGTATCCACCCCGAAGGAGGCGTTCGAGATGGAGATACGTCAGGTGAAGAGCGAGATCAACGCTCTAATGATCCGGAAGGCGGCCGGCGCAGCGCTCAGAGCCAAACTTTCCTGGGCGACTGACGTCAGGAATTTATCATCTGCAGCATTCGCCGAGGAAAGACGACGTGCCAACAAAAAACAGTGTCATCGTTTGGTGGCGGAAAATGGGGAAGTGAATTCTGACCACGACATCTTGTCAGCTTTTCACGCCCATTTTTCATCCTTTTTCGATAACCCAATCATTCCGTCAGACGAAACGAAGCAGTGAATTGAGGCGCTAAGACCTTTTTCTGAGGATGCTGACCTGTCTATCTCTCGTCCCTTCACCGAAGACGAAGTCAAGAAGTTCCTGTCAGCGGACGGCCGTCACCACTCCAGCCCGGGTATGGATGGCATACCATACTCGTTCTACAACGCGACATGGAATCTTCTTGGGCCTTTCCTAGTGCAAGTGTTTAATTCGATCATCGAAGACCCGTCTTCCATCACATCGGACTTCACCGTGGGGAAAATCATTTTACTCCCCAAAGTGCCGAATCCAGAGCTGGTTACCCAGTGGAGGCCAATAACCCTCCTTAACACCGACTACAAGGTCTTCACTGGTGTATTTCAACAGAGACTTAAAGTTTTTGCCGAAGATTTCATCAATCCCGGACAATCCTGCTCTATTCCATCGCGCAGGATGTTCGATAATCTAATTACGATTCGGTGTGTGATGGAAGATGCGTGTGCTCGTCAGCAGACTCTTGCCGTTTTAAGCCTTGACCAGGAAAAGGCTTTTGACAAAGTGAACCATGAGTTTCTCTTTGAAGTGTTTCGACACCTTCGTCTTCGTACTTTTGCCACGATTATTTCCGCACTGTATGTTTCGGCCGCATCATGTGTGGCGATTAATGGTTCCATATCTGCTACCTTCAATCTGTGTAAGGGTGTCAGGCAGGGGTGTCCTCTTTTCCCCCTGCTTTACATCTTTTACTTGTAACCATTATTGCAATACTTAAATCGCCACCAAGATGTTCGAGGATACGATCTGCCAGCTGCATCCATAAACATCAGGACTTTGGCTTATGCAGATGACGTAGTGCTTTTTGCGTCCGATCCGTATTCCTTGAGCATCTATAAAGAGACCTTTGACCGCTTTAGTACTTCGACGGGGAGTTCCATCAACCTCGTGAAGTCTAAAGGTATTGCTATCGGGAACTGGACTGTGGACTATCTCAAATCTTTCCCGATAACATGGTGCGACCGTATTACAGTGTTAGGATACGTTTTTTCTTTCCTACCGACTATGGACTCTATGCACTGGCAACAAGTGATTGGGAAGTGCATCACTCGCCTTAACAGAAACCTTCGTTTCCCAACTTCAATATTTGTCAAGGTGAGGTTTATAAAAACGCATGTCCTTCCAGTATTAACATCTAAATGCCTATTCACCTTGCCCTCGTTCCAAGACCTTCAGAGACTACATAGTGCGATTGTGAACTGCGTGTGGGGAACATCTACGCAAAGGCGTCATCCACTACGTGCAGCGTACCTGTTCGCTCCATATGAGAGAGGAGGATTAGGTTTACCGGACATCAAGCTCTATCTTATTGCAGCCAGATTGGCTGCGATGATTAGAGTATTCCCGCCTCCCATGTGGGCAAACTTTGTGTTTGCTCATCTTCTGTTTTTTTTCAAGGTGAATAGGCTACCATTACCACCCTTGTTGCCAGTGATAATGAATTTCCATCGACCAAAACTGTATGTGACATTTACGACCGATATTGTGATTTTTCTTCTCATGCTACGTCGCATTGATCCACAAGAATGGGGGCATCTTCGTCTTGCATGGTTTTTCCATCAGTCCGACCCAGGGGAGACCACTGACATCTTACGACTCTACCATGATCATCCGTGGGCAGCAGTCCTAAAGCTATTAAAATCCTCTGCTTTCGAACGAACTTTATTTAATTACCAATGGCGACTGTTGCATCACGGATTTTACTCCCTCCAACGTCTCCACCAGTGGAGGGTGGTCGAGTCTGCTGGATGTGTATACTGCGGCGTAGCCGAGACCGTCAGCCATATATTTTACGAGTGCCCGTTTGCGAAGTCGATCTGGGATCGTTTGAGGCAGCATTACGGGCTGGTACATTTTTCGTATCAGTCTGTGCGCTTCCTCTTAGACGACTCCACTGGCGAGGTATTTAAAACGGACCTAGCTATTGCGATCGCCTTTATCAACAAAGAACTTTGATTGGCCCGTTGGAGTCGATCGCAGGGACAGCCTCCATCACTCTCGACCGTATGGAGGAAGGTGGCCGATCAACTTCGATCTTTTCTGCTCCTTGAAAGGCCACGGCTAGATCCGTTCACGTTTAAAAAACGCTACACATCATCTAAGTGTTTTTGCGAGGTCATCGGAGGAGACCAGGCCTTCCATGTCACCTTTCCAATGGCCTTCTGATACCTCGTCAGGTGTGAACGGGCCTCGTGTTTGAGGCGTTTGAATAAGCCACGCAGTCCCGTATGGGCTGCCTGCCACTTACAGCATGTGCGCCTGGACGCCTAGATTCTAAGATCTCGAGATTAGGCGTTCGCTGAGGCATCACCATCAGCCTCATCTCCAACAGCTGAAGAAAGCCAGCCGCACTCCTCGAGCCCTGGACGCCACTCTCTCCAACGATGATAGCCATTGCAGAGCAGGAAAGGCCCATGGACGCCCAGCCTCCTCATGGCAGAAAGGTACACAACTTGGCCATTCTAAGATATTGAACTCTAAAAATAATTCCAATGAACTTAGACATAATTGTGCTGACGGCGACGCCCAAGCTACTAGCAAACGACGTGCTAGTGTAGTGCATAACGAGGTTCCCAGGAAAAGGCAGACGGATCCCGCCCGAGCTGAAGTCCCCAGGCACCGTGGACGAGGCCGGAGACTAGGAAGAATTAACGAGTGCTACCGACCAAGCAGTCGTCCGCCCCGGGCTAAGCAGGAGCGTTTTCCAAGGAAGGAGTCTCGCCACTCAGACGAGCGATTTTTGCGGACAGCTAATGGACCAGAGCCCAGCCTAAGTGCTATTCGTACCGAGACGTTCTCCAAGAATTCTACTGATTCTAATGTGCTCACTTCGCAACCTATCCCAGACAAGGACGAAGGTCATACGGACTCGGAATTAAGCCCACCGCCCGTCCAGCCGGCCGTTCTCAAGGTGGTAACCGGAGAAGAGGATCTCGACAGCGTGCAGACCTCAGATAGTCCAAGGCTGAGTCGGCTACCTTTGGACCAGAAGGTTTACCTTGCAATCCCAGGCTGAGTCGGCATCCGGTACCTACGCTTCAAGGGACGCCATTAGCAAGCGGCGGCCACGCGCAGAGCTCTGATCGCGAGTCGCGCTTTGCTTTCCCCATCGCAGGGCCGGGTAAGCCACTAGGCTAAGAATGTAGGATAAAACAATTTAAGCTAAGGACATTTTTTGAACTCTGAAACGAGCTTCGTCGACTTTGGAAGACAAACGACCCGCGAGCGAGGACTCCGTGAGCTTAGCAATTGATTGTCAATTAATATCATTCTTTTCTCTTTCCCCTACCTTAGCTACCGAACTCAAGCTCCCAAACCCGAGCGGGTCACCGTGTTCTGTTGCAGCGGTGACGAGACATCGTAGCTACTACGATAGACGAGGATACTCCACTACGTGGATCAATTGTTTGTGGGCCACCTTGCCAGCAGTCACTCCGCATTGTGCAGCCTCAGGGAGGCCAGAAGACAATTGTGCATCCATTTATAATTCATAAACCTTTACCCTGCTATTTAAACGATTGTAAACTAATACTATTTTTCGAAATTAAACATGTTATCCATTAAACACTCGCTTCCTCCCTTCTCTGTACATGACTTATGCTAAACTCTGAGTGGGCGAGGGTTCAGGTCATTAACCTTAGCCCAGCATAAGAATAGTCGTGACAGAGGGCCTGTCTTTCTCGTGGGCTACGGCTCAGGCCTTATCTTTAGGAGGCGTTGCCTGGCCTGTCTCTCGTTGGCCTCGGCATTGTTGAAATCCCATCGGTTTTCGTGACGTATTTTAAATATGAATTTAGTATTTTAGATAACTAAATAAATGCAGTAGAATAAAATGCATTAATGCCAAACATGGGTCATTTACCTTTTTAATAAATCATTTTAGTTAAAATTTTAAATATCCTTATTTTGTTTTTAAATTTCTTTCTGCAAGACGTCACAAAATCCATCTGTTTGCATGATGTCACAAAATCAGTGCCACGGCTTGTTTAGATCGCGTCGGCTTCGCTATTATGCAAGCGTGGAGCAATATGACGAACTTGTTTGGCCAATTGTTAAGAGCGAGAAACATTGGCATATCCTAGCTGTGAACATCGTGAAGTTTTTAGAGAGTTTGCGGCAGTGAATTTTCCTTTACGTTATACAGTCTCATTAGAGTCATGCATAAGGTGAAGTTTTCTTCCAAACAAGATGGTTGCGATATGTAAACCTTACATTAGATTAAAAATTGGTCACATGTTGAGGGCGGAGATAAATATATCTTCAGAGATAACATTAGGTTATTTATCGACGGCTCTTAATTGCTCTGCATTTGTAAATCTAAATTTCCTTTGCCTTAGTGGCACTTTAGCAGACCAAAATATTTAGATTTGTAACGAAAGACTTGGTTCACTTGGCAAGATCGTCGGCAATCTCCTCTGGTCGCCATTTACGACTGACATCCCAACGACGAAAATAGCGGAGAATTTTTGATTGGTTCCCTTATTTTTATAACTGACGTAGATTTTCGTTCCCTTATGACTTTTCCGGTTTAATTATAGCCACAACTGCCGCATTTTTTAACGGAAATGTCACTGCCGCAAACTCTAAATTATTTAACCAATTAGGAGTTACAATTTAACTTCTTGAGATTGTTCTGCCGGGTACTCTATATATATATAAAGAATGTTAAAAGCACATTTTGTTGATCTGTTAATATTTATTATCTGGGGACATGGTATATCCCTGCAAGGTTGGGCAAGCACAGTCGTTATTTAACATCCTTTTCTGAGAGCAACTCGGGATACTTTTCACCCCTCCAAATCTTTGTGCAAGAGTTGTCCAGAAACCTGAATCTTTTTTTTTTCTAAAGTATAGGATTAGTGAGAAATAAGTTTCCCATTTTAGACAACTCTGGAATGCGTTCTACTGCTCCAAATAAGACAAAATACGACTGCAGATAAATTAAATAATACGCTTGACATTTGTTAAATAAAAAAATTTAAGTACCCAAATTCACCAATAGACGACGCAGTAACATGAATGGTATTTATTTGCAGATATTGAACAAGTGAAACACCATTCGCGTGACAGCGCATGCCCATTGGCATTATTCGTAAAAGACCTGCATCCAAGAAGGGCAGCATTCGGAGCCATGTTCTAGATATTTCAGCAGGCTCAGTTAAGGCCACCTAAAAATCAAAGCCTGCTGATTAGCGATCAAATATTCCCATGATTAGCGCCATCAAATTTGGGCCGACAATCCAGCATTCTTTGTTTACAACAAACGATAAAACCTTCAGGTTGGATTGTCGGGCCCGATTTGATGACGCTAGTCAGCAGGCTTTGTTTTTTAGGTGGTGTTGCTAAGTTCAGATGTGGTAAATATGGATTTGCGATTAAAGCACATTGTTGAAAATGAAGAGGAACATATTGAGCAGTTTTAGTGCTACATATTAAACATTTATAGGTGTGCTCCAGGGCCACCTATCGACTGATTTTTGGACTATTTTTTTATTTAATAAATGGACAAGCGCATTATTTGAATTGTGTAGTACCATGACCTCCTTTATTATTACAGACCTGTTTTACTGAATAATTTCCATTGTTGCTTTTGGTATCGGCTCATTTTGCCATGGCGCTGTTTAACCTCCCTTTTTTTTATTTTACCAACTGAGATAAATAAAATGTAGTGCAAACAAAATAAAAAGAATGCATAACGTATTACATTTTTTTTGTATAGAATCGTTTATTTTAAAGGGAGTTAAATAACGAATAAAAAAAAACCTAAATTTGATTAATGAAATAAATGCTTGTTTTTAACGTCACTGAAAAGTCATCTGGCCATCTTAGTCCAACCAACAATGCAACCTTCATTTTTGGAAGCAATCAGAGAGGGAGGTTAAACAGCGCCATAGCAAAATTGAGAAATGCCAAAAGCAACAATGGAAATTTTCAGTAAAACAGGTCTGTAATAATAAAGGAGGTCATTGTAGTATAAATTTTGTCTCATTTGGAGCAACCCAGAACTCTCTGGAGTAGGAAACTTATTTCTCGCCTACTTTGCAAATGGAACTAAACCTCCAGTTTCTCGTTTATCTCTTTTACAGTTTGAGACATATGAACTCTACATGTAATTTCTTTTAGACATTGGCTCATTGATTTACTGACTGACTGATCATCACTAATCTGAGTTATTTCTCGGAGCCCTAAAAACTTGAAAGTTTTGAATAAAGGTAGTGCTTAGGATATAAAGAAAGGAAAAGTTAAACAACACATCCGGAAGAATTCCCCTTCACTAGCAATTTATGAAAGAAATTTTATTTGCGATTGCTAAACAATATTTTCTTCAACGATTACATACAAAAATCATATTTCTAAACGCAAATATAAATTCTTACGTTCGCTATTTCAATTCTTCAAGAAATGGAGACTACTTTAAAAAAGAATATACGCTAAGTTTAGCGCTCTTTCTTATTAATTCTATCATTTTCATTTAAATATTTATAATAGGAAAATTGTCTTTGTTGAGCAATGGTTAAACTTGAACATAGATAATGGGAGACAAGTACAAAGCGAAACAGTAATTTATTCAATGTAAGATAACATTGTATGGAGACTAGTTAGAAAGAACATTATACATCGAGAGCTGGTTTTAGACTGACAAGATAATTATGAACAGGTAGGAAGAAAACTGCTGTGACAATAGTTTTACATGGGCTCTCACGCAGAGCGTGCTAAAAATGCCACGGGCTTGCACGCTGAGCTTAACTTTGGCTCAACAGTCTTACGAGGATTTTTCCACGCCATTACCTCCGATATTGATGAATAAATAGAGAAAAATATTTATTTCTCTATTTAAATCTTTATATTTAAAGAACATTTTTTGACTTGGCGCAACCCACCGTACACCTTATTTTATACGGTATAAATACATACATGTTCAATTCCCATATAATTATTATTTTATGCAATACTTTATTAATAAACGTGAATATTAGAACGTAAGCAACAGTCGTCACATTTTCGTGCTGGAATAATAAAATGTTTACCAGGCAAGAATAAAATATAGAATAACGAACTTAAAAATATTATTTGACTAAATTTTTTTTATAAACCTACATATTTAGAGCGTGTGATAATGTAGGCATAATTTTGCTAAAGTGTCTTCAAATATACACATGAAATTTAGGTATTTAATTTTCTGTAATGGAAAAGCCGTATATTACAATTCAAGTAAGACCACCAGAATTAAATAAAAGGCACACAAAATTAATGCAAACAAAATGATTTCTTATAGAAAAAAGATGAAATCAAGAATGACTAAATTTTAATATGGTGTGTAATTTCTAAATTTATTTATGACATTAAATTATATTAAAATTTAAAATTAATTGAAAGAAAAGTACCTAATGACTTACTTTTGTCCAAGTTTTCAATTGTATAATGATAAAACAGAATGGGAGCATTACTTCTGTTTTATCTTATCTTAAAGCGATAAAGAATAAATGAAGCAGCTTAACAAGAATATTCTCTATTGTAAAGAGAATCTTAGGCAAGAATTACCCTTGCGAGGCAGAATTTGCGGCTCCTATAAATGAGCATAGCAGTTGAAAAGGACGTTAATACCAAACAAACAAACTAATCTCTATTGCAGCTGTGAATTTTACTTACACAAGGTTATCCTTTCTTTTTTTTTTTTTTTAATGGACCGGTTATTTTTAGGGTTTTAGCATCATCTAAAACCCTATTAACGACGGTACAGATGTATGTATGTACAGTATGTATGTAACGTGTATGTCACACCCCATAACTTTTGAAAGAATTGACCTAGAGGCTTGAAATTTTCTACACACGTAGGCCCTATACAGAGGACGGTGCGAAAAATCATCTAGGATGGACCAAACCATGTGTTTTTATGGTTTCCCCAACTGACTTCCTTTCATGTCTATGCGTTGGAGCAATTTGTGACATCAGAGTTTGACTGTTTGACGTCAGAATTTAAAGAACTCTATTTGAAGTATAGCGAATCCTTCCGCTACTGCTCGTAACATTTTGATGCCATAACTTTTGAAAGGATTGACCTAGAGGCTTGAAATTTCTACACACGTAGACCCTATACAGAGGACGGTGAGAAAAATATAGCGAATTCTCTAGGGTGGCCCGGGGCCCCTCAGGAGCCACTTGTATGAATTTCATGGTTCCTTTTTTATCTTTTGAACAAAGAGGGCAAAAATCCTGAAATTTCTTAAATTTATAGTGCGGTTCTAAAAAAATAAAACCAATATACAAGAAAAATGATATAAGCCTCTAGGGCCCTGCCGGAGGTCCCGATGCCCCAAATACAATTGAAGCTATAATATTTGAACAGAACGACCTAGGTACCTGAAATTTTGTATATTTTTAGTTTGGTACTAAAGAATATAGCCAATATAGAAGGAAGCTGATATAAGTCTCTAGAACCCCGCCAGGGGCCTCAGGCACCAAATACAATTGAAGCTATAACATTTGAACGGAAAGGCCTAGGAACCTGAAATTTTGTATATTCATTGTGTGGTACTAAAAAAATATTGCAAATATACAAAAAAAGTAATATAAGCCCCAGCAGAGCCCCATAGGCCCCAAACACAAGCAAAGCTACAACTTTTAAACGAAAAGGTCTAGAAATCTGAAATTTTTTGTTTACTTATAGAAAATTACTTAAAAATTTAGCTAAAATATATTAAAAACTGGTATAAGGCTCTTGGGTCTCGACAGGGGCCCTGAGCCCCCAGTCACAAATCAAGCTATAACTTTTGAACCGGAAGTCCAGAAATCTGAATTCTTGCATACTTATGGTGTGTTACTTAAAATTTTATCTCTTTTATGCTAAAACTTATATGGTTCTCTGGAGCCTTGGCAGGGGCCCTAAACACAAACAGAGCTATAATGTTTGAACGAAAAGGCTTAGAAATCTGAAAATTTATATACTTATAGTAGTTTACTAAAAATTTAGCTAATATACACGAAAAACTGGTATAAGGCTCTTAGGTCTGGACAGGGGCCCTGAAGCCCAAATCACAAATAAGCTATAACATTTAAATATTAAAAAGGCCTAAGAACTTGAAGTTTTATATTTTTACAGTTCGTTACTTAAAAATTATAGACAATATACAAGGAGACTGGTATAGGCCTCGGCGCCCCTGGCGGCCTCAAATACAATCGAAGCTATAACATTTGAACGGAAAGGCCTGGAGACCTGAAATTTTGTTTAATCATAGTGTGGTATTTAAAAATTTAGCTAATATATATTAAAAATTATATAAGTCTCTTGGCAAGGGCCATGCGGCCTCAATCTCAAATCAAGCTATAAATTTAAAACCAGAAGCCAGAAACCTGAAATGTTTTATATTTATAATGTTTTGTTTAAAAATTTACCTATTACACACTAAAATTGATATAGTCCTCTGAGGCCTCGGCAGGGGCCGCGAGGCTCCAAATACAAATCAAGCTATAACTTTTGTACGAAAAGGCCTAAGAACCTGCAATTTTGTATTTGTGCTCCTCTACTTATTATAGTCACGAGCCGATACTGCTCATAACATTTTGATGCTAAAACCCTTATATCGTTGGATAGCGAAGCCTTAACTAATTTTTTAAAAGTACGTAAGAAAAAAAAATTCTCATTATAGCCTAGATGAGATTGTTTGGGAGCAATAACGAGAACATTAAAATTTGAAATTATTTTATGACAAACAATATAAATTTGAAACAATTATATTTAAAACAAATATTGTCTTTGTTAATATAAATTTAAAAACAATTATGCATAAAATAAAATAAAAATTTGCATCTAAAAATCTGACGTATCCTGTAGAATAGTATCCTATATGTTTATTTTAATTCAAAAATATTATTTTCATTTTTTGCATAATTGTTTTAGATTTATATTAACAAAAACAATATTTGTTATAAATACAGGGTGATTCTGAAAAAGTGTGTATAACTGTAAGTAATGACAGAGGTGACCAGAATGAACATTTTCTTTTAATAAAATGTGGGTCCGAATTTGAACGCTAACTGAGATATGAACAGAAATAGAAATGCCGCCACCTAGATCAACAAGTTAATAACTCAGGTTCTGCAAGGCCTAGGATAATGAATATTGGAGGAATAATAGGGTACATAAAACTGTGTACACCGTTAAAATTTGATCTTATTCCAACGAGTAATTTCCAAGTTACGCATTCAAAATCGTAACAGTGCTCACATGCGAGTACTAATCAGCACGTGTTACGATGTGGATATTAACTTGTTGATATTGGTGGCGGCATTTTTATTTCTGTTCATATCTCAGTTAGCGTTCAAATTCGAACCCACATTGTATTAAAAGTAAATGTTCATTCTGGTCATCTCTGTCATTGCTTATTGTTATGTCAGTCAATTTCTGACCATTTCACTCGCATGACGTGCATTAGGGATAAACAATTGAAAGAATATGAGCGCCATATCGAATTTCTAAATAGTTGGAGTTTGTATTGTTGCAACGGCGCTGCATGAAAATCGTATTGTTGAAAAATGACGCCCGCTTTATCAACAGAGCAGAAATGCAAGGTTGTCGAATGGTATTTCGAGACAAAATCACCTGTAACCGTGCAAAGAAAGTTCCGGAAGGAGTATAAGTGTGGAGACGCACCAGGCAGGCAAGCAGTCATGGATTTTGTCAAGCAATTTCGTGCCACTGGATGTGTTAAAGGCAAGAAAAAAGGCGGGAGCGAAGCTCGTGTTCGAACGGCCGAAGTTGTCGAAAATGTTCGCACAAGGTTGGTCGATTCCCCTACCAAAAAATCTGTTGGCCGCCTATCCATTGAAGAAGGGCTGTCGTATACCACGACGTGGCGAATTTTGAGAAATGATTTACACCTGTTCCCGTATAAGATCCATGTTTATCAGGAGTTAACAGGCACTGGAAGACAGAAGCGACAACAATTTGGATGCAGAAATCCTGGATAGAGTTATGAACAACTTCACCATTCGGCTGCGAGCCGTTCAAAATGTTCGTGGTGGCCACACTGAGCATATCATCAAGACTTTTCCGCGGGAATAAAAACTCCGAACTGCCTAAAATATTATACGGAAATGCTAAGTTTGTAAACATTAATGGGTCAATACATCATAGTACTGAAATGGTCAGAAATTGACTGAATCACCCTGTATATCGTTTGTCATAAAATAATTTAAACTAATGTTATCATTATTGCTCCCATACGATCTCATCTAGGTATCAGATCCAGGTGAAAGTTTTTTCGTTTTTGCAAATATTACAATTGGCGCTCAGGTTAATGCATAAATGAATTTTTTATTCACCAAAATAATCTCCATCATTATCAACAACCTTCTCCCAACGAGATATTAAATCATAAATTCCTTTTTTATAAAAGTCACGAATTTTACAGTTGAAAAACACACCCAGTTCATGTTTTAGCTCTTCTTCTGTCTTGAAGCACTTGTTTCTCAAATGGTTATCGAGATATCGGAAAAGATGATACTCTGTTGGAGAGATATTCGGAGAGTATGGTGGATGAGGTTACACTTCCCAGGCAAGTTTGTTTATTGCCTGACGGGTCAGCTGTGCCGTATGCGGACGTGCGTTGTCATGAAGATAAACAAGAGCTGTCTGTTTTTGCTTGATTTTTTCATGTGTACGTTGAAGCTGACTAACATACACGTCTGCTGTGATAGTTTGTCCTAGATTTTGGAGCTCATAATGGCCTACACTAGCTGTTGTCCACCAAACACTCAAGAGAATCTTCAAAACGCTCATCACCAGTTCTAAATTTTTTAAACAAATTCTGTGCCGTCCGGTTGATAGAATCATCACCGAATGCTGTACAAATGTTACGAGCAACCTCCGCTGCTTTATAGCCAAGTTTAAATTCATACAACAGCCAGGCTCGAATTATTGGTGATGCAGGTACCATTTCAGACGTTTTTTCAAAATAAAATTGAATGTTTTCACTTAGATAACTAAGTGCAAAATAATTACCAATCATTTCTCTTTAATGTATGAAAAACTTGCTTTATTCAACACATCCTACGAGAGGATTGTAACCATTCAAAAAGTAAGGGTGAAAAAACGAAAAAATTTTTTCCCCCTGGACCTGATAGTTTATCTGTGGTTCAGTGGATTTTTCCGAATAGATTGACCATTTATTTTTCAGAAATGTGTTATATGTCTCCAGTGATTCTTTTAAATTTATCATCATAACATTACATGTCACAAATTTATGTTTTTGAATCAACACTTTATTAAGTCGTGTCACAATCGTGTCAGTAGTTTTTTATTTTCTTTAGCATATTTATATAAGTCCCGGTCCTCTGTCTTTTTTTTTCTTTCCAGTATTGATATTTTCAAGCATACTTACTACAGATGAATGTTCTCATTTTCTTAAACATTGAGAGGGGTTGGCTGCTCACTCAAAATTACATTTACTTGATTTGAGGAGCACTTGCGCAAAATGCAACATACAGGGTCTTTATAATTAAAGTTCCATTTTGACATGGCCATAAAAAAAACAAAACTACTGGACCAAAAGCTATAATACAGCATGGGAAGTTCATACCCACCAAAAAAAAAAAAAAAAAATTAGTTCAAAAGCCCCATGGAATGGCGCTCTATGCAATATTCGTATACGAAATTAGACACGAAGACACAGGTTAACAAGTCTTTAATCGTTACTAAAATTAGTTACATGTTGCATGGATATGAATTAGAAACTGGATCGCTCACGCCTATGGGAGGAATCCGTAACCAAAATTGCCTGGCAGCCAGGCAATATAATCGATAAATTCGGGGACGGATCTCATCCATCGTTCTCAATACAAAAC
>JAHWFO010100092.1:529827-550901 GCA_023313115.1 Rhysida immarginata
AATTATTTGGTTATGGTAATGAAGGTAAAGTAAACCGGACCCTTACACAAGCCTTTCAACGTATACAAGGTGATGTTAAATTTCATCACCAAAATGATAGGGGTGATGGAATATGCGATTTTAAGCAAAAAAGTTCATATGAACATTGGGTCCGAATTTGAACGATAACTGAGATATGAACAGAAATAAAAATGCCGCCACTACGACCAACAAGTTAATAACTCACTTCTACAATATCTAGGATGATGAAACTTGGAAGAATAATAGAGTATATAAAACTGTGTATGCCGTTAAAATTTGAACGAATTCCAACCAGTAGTTTCCGAGTTACGCACTCAACATTGTAACATCTGCTTACATGAGTACTAACCACCACGTATTACGATGTTGACTATGTAACTAGGAAACTACTCGTTGGAATTCGATTAAATTTTAACGGTAGACACAATTTTATGTACCCTATTATACTTTCAAGTTTCATCATCCTAGATGTTGTAGAAAGTGAGTTATTAACTTGTTGATCTTAGTGGCGGCATTTTTATTTCTGTTCATATCTCAGTTATCGGTCAAATTCGGACCCATGTTCATATGAATTGTTTTGCTTGGAATCGCACACTCCATCACCCCTATCATTTTGGTGATGAAATTTAACAACACCCTGTATAGTGTGGAACACAAAATTGGAGAACATGAGGTGGTCACAGTCCTGAATATCATAGAGGAAACCAACCGCAACATTCGAACAATTTTAAAGGAGAAACGTCGAAATGTAAAGTTGCTTTCATTGAGGTCTCAGTATTTCAGGCGTGTTTGTTCCAGGCTGCACGCACGAGAAAGCATGACACGAGCATATACACAAGGAGATAGATTGCCTGAAACCTGGAGTTGACAAGTCCAAGTCATTTAACCTGAAACCACAGCTGAATAGCAAAATACTACCACTAAAGCCTGCGAAAGTGACCGACCTACGGTACCTTGTTCCAGTAGGGAATTTAATGACCAGGTAATAGCTGGACACCAGGATGAGGAAGACAGTGATGGAGACTGATCAGTGTCACTGAGATCATTATTTTTCATAATGTCACGTTTGCGCAAAAAACATTGATTTAAATTAACCTGGAGAACAGTACCGTAATCTTTAGTGTTGTTTTAATAGTAGGACTTTTTTCGCACAAACTTTACATTGTATGCAAAACTTTTATATAAAATTAAAAATTTTAACTGAACTATAAGATCAGATTACTTCATTCTCAAAATTTATTATTCTATTATTAATTCGAACTAGTTTTTAACAACACTTACATTTTAGCACGCCAAAGCATCAACAATGTAACTTCATGCCTTTTTAACTCACAATTTTGAAAAATGGACTTACAAGCGTTTGCCATTTAACACTTCACTTGATCTCCATATTTGAATATTTACTGATCAATAAAGTCTGAAGATGTTTTTTTCATAAATGAGAAATGAAATCATAGCGAGCATGAATTGTTCATAATATTCATATATTTTAAACTTTTTGAAAAAATAATATTGTCCTATTTTTGACGAAAAATTGTACCTTATATCTTACTGTTTGACGATGAATAAAAATAAAACGATGAATGAATTCCTGTGTGGAAAATTTGCGTAGAAGCTTAAAAGATTCTCTTTTGATATTATTGTCAGATGATATTACATTTTCTAAAAGGTTTCTTATTTACTCGCATGTCAGCTTTATATAGGAAATATAACAGCCTCGTATCTATGATAAAAGGATGACCCATTACAGAAAAGATTTATACGCATAGAGAAGATTTACTAGCGTTGGACCGGCAAAGTTTGAAAGGGTACTAAGTCAGAAACAAAGGAGAAAGAACTAGTAGGTCAGACATTTAATTGAATAAAAGCGTGCGATAAAAACAAAGAGATAGCGAATACACTACTGAGGGACAATACTGGATTTATCTTTTAATTTATAAACATGAACCTTTCATTCAAAAACTCGTTTGCATACTCTTTTGAATGGATAATCCTATGCCAATACATTACCGTTCTAATTTGCATAATCCTCATCTTCGTCTTTTGAAATCTTTTTGCAGCATTCAGAGTATCTATACGAGCAAGAGGATAACCATTCTTAATAGAGAAGGTTCCTATCAACCGATTAAAATAAGTTTCGACTGTTCTCAGTTAACTATGAACAGACCACCAGCCTCATCCTTCAGTTTTAAAGTATTGCAAATGCCTCTTAAAGGGATATGAGCTTCGCTTATTAAGTGAGCTTGTCTCTCTCTCTCTCTCTCTCTCTCTCTCTCTCTCTCTCAGCAAGTGTGTGTGTGTGTTTGTGTGCGTGTGTGTGTTTGTGTGCGTGTGTGTGTTGGTGTGCGTGTGTCTGTGTGTGTGTACACTTTTAAAATCGGTGCATGATAAACTCTAAAGAGAAGACAAGAGGGTGAGACAATAGGATGGCGTTTTAATTATCTACTATCCTTCTGTCGAATATTTGAATAACAAAAGATCATGACAGACAAAGTTCACGGAACATTCTGCTTCTCCCTTCCTCTGTTGAAATTAATGTTTAACTAAATGATATAATTTTAATTAGAGCCGCTGCCGGTGGGACTGAGTCACTCATTGAGAGGCAGTCCCTAATGAAAGGGTTTAAAAATCATCGGGGCAATTTCGACGTTAAAAAGAAAGGAAGGGTTGCCTTAGTGCCAAAAAAACACAGAAGGGATTACCTTCTTGTCGTAATCGATAATTTATAATAGCAATGATTAGGAACCTTGATTAAAAATGTTATACCACGTGGGAGGTATTTTTTTCCCCTTTGTAAAATCAATTGAGAGGGCGGGATTATATAGAGTATGACAATATTTATCATCTTCACTTGTAGAATTAGGTTTATTTTTATTTTAAAAATAGTAAAATGAGTCTCTTACATAAATTTAAGCTCTCGTGCTTTGCAGAAATTGCAAAAAAATAAAAATAAAAATAAAAATAAAAATAATAATGACAATGCAATTCTTTCTAAGAAAATAATATGTTGGAGCTGATTCAAAATGAATGATTGCAAATGATGGACTTGGTGAACGAACGACCCTCTGATGGTACCTTTCGATATCGCTAGAATTCAACCTAATGGGTCGATTTGTGGTTGAAAATTGATGGGAACGCGTCGGCGTCTCATTAGTTCCTTGTACATTATGGGTGTTTAAAAACGTCGCCGAGCGTTAGAAAGCAATTCACCCCCAGACACTCCTCTGACTTCATAATTATTTCCGAATTTTACCAATTACTGTTATTGTCGTTCGTAAATATCACTCGGTGAGGAATTTGCTCCTAATTTGTCGAATGCAACAATTTCGAGCGATTTCAGGACCCTCCCGGACCCCGAAAAGTAAAGGGAGGTTTAGAGATGAGAAAGAAAAGAGAAAGGCCCTCACTGTCGATTTTAACTACAGAAATTCCTTGTTTATTTATATCTTACATGGAAATTAAAAAAATCACTATAATATATTATGTAATTTGTAATTTCTATTAAAAAATACCATAATAATATTATTAGAAAGAAAGATTTAGACAAGTTTGCTACAGAATATAAGGGTCTGCCATCTTTTTATTTGGAGCTGGTAATATCTATATATATAAAGAAGAATGTTTGTGGGTGGGTGGGTTTGTATTTTATAAATCTACAGTTTTATTCCGCTCTTGATGAAATTTTGCATACTTGATCTTCAAAGCGTGAGGAAGGTCACTGTCTACCTCACATTTCGAAAAAATAATAATTATTCATAAAAAAATCTATATTCATGGTTATGGCAAGGCATATTAACGAGAAATATCTCATGACCAACAATGCAAGGCAAAGTTTGTGCAGTATAACTAAGGTTCAATTTGTAACAATGCATAGAATTCCGGTTATTCAGGGTTTTCTTAGAATTGAGAGTTCTTAGTACTTAACAATTTCTTGAAAATCTTTAAAAATGATCAGTAACTGGAGATAATGGAGAGTTAGCAGACTATTGAGAAAGAGTGAAAAGACGACAGAGGAAGCAATCCTTTAGCTCCGTGCTGTATTGAGCAAATGGTAAGCATGTCAATAGAAGAATCGGCGACCGCTAGACTACACAAAGTAATGAATGGCCAAGTTTTCCTTCAAGACATCGAGAGCAGAGTGGGAATTGCAACAACATCAAGTGTACATCTAAAGTAAGATTACGTGACTAAGAAATTATTTAGGCTAGCTGTGGCATATATGGAAAGGTCCATCTATTGTGAGAATTTAAAAATTTTTTTTTCGAATTTTCATTATGTATTTTTACTGTATTAATTCTAAGCGTTTTCATGTGTTTATTTTTAAGATATTGCAAATAAACACAGGGGTTATCATGAATCCGAGCCACGCCGAGGTTATCACCTAGCTTATTTGGTAGCACAGCAGATCCAGACATTTCATAGAAAAACATTTTGACTATATTCTGTGTGAATGTGAATATTTTGGAAACTGAGATGCTGATAATGCGATGATTTAACGTTCGTTTCCAAAAATTATTAATAATGAGTAGAAAATGAAGATGCAATGATAGGACATAAATAAGGCAGCGTCTATTGGGCAGGAAAATGAGTCACACGTGTTTCCCTTGAGCTCCCTATCAAATATCTAGACGACTGCAAAACATTTATGTGTCTGGAAAAGAAAGAGAAAGAACGAGTATTGGTCAGAGAAATTCTGCAGCTAAAATAGAAAAAGCTATGCGGGCATTGGAAACATCTGAACAACGGGAGTTTCGAATAAGCAAGAGGGTGTAAGAGCTTCTACGTCAAGGGCAAGAAAAACTTGGGTCTAAAGTATCCAGTGATGTTCCTCAGTGGTGAAGATGAATATCAGTTTAATCTGAGGCAACTCAATAAAAAGTTAAATAAAGTCCCGGTATATCACCTAGTTTTACGGATATTTCTTAAAATGAATAGTTCCTTCGCTCTATGTTGTATTGATTGAGTTATTATTTAACCAATTTGGAGTTATAATTTAACTTGAGATTGTTCTGCTTACCTACAAGTGTAATTATCCCGGGCAACGCCGGGTCCTCTGCTAGTTAAGCCATAAATATGGAATCGATTTTTTGCAATATATTTTTGATAAAAAGTTTTGAACTATATGAAGTCAGAAATCAAAATGTATTCACGTGCCTTTGGTTTTTAATCATTTTGAAAGCAGAGGACGAGCGATCTATATTCCAAAAATTTTCAGTAAAATACAAAAATGGATATTAGCTCTGACCTCTTACAAATTAAAATTAAAGTATCGAGATTTTGATTTGGATGAATTGTACTTGAATGATTGGGAATTATTTTCAGTGATGACTCTGGATTGAGTATATTTTTGTTTGTATAATTCATAATTTTATAAGTATAAATGAATGACAATATATGAATAATTATGAAACAAGTTAGTGATTGTTTGTATTAATATTCCCATACAATTCAAGAATAGCTTCGGGAGGATTATAGATTTGGTAACAATGTGTACATCTGAAAAAGATTTAATTTCTGTTATATATATTTTTGTAAATTATTTTAATAACTTTTAAATAAAAAATTTTTTCCTCATAAATTATGAAAATGCAACGATTTCCTGTTTACTGAATTCCATTAGATAAATAAAACTTTAAAAGACTGTTCAAAACTTTGAAACATTTTCTGAGAGTAAACTTTTTGATTTTTAAAGCCTTTCCTTCAATTATTTACTAGCACACATCATTTACTCATATGTATTAAGAATTTAACTAAATGTGAAAGTGGAATACATGAAATTGAATCAGCAAATGTGAAAACGAGAATGGGTGACATTCGACATCACTTGTCGCCATCTTGGGATAAAATAGGAAAAGTTTTCGACTGTTCGAAATTCAGCGCCTCATGTAGGGAGAAAGTTAAGGTTATCATTACTATAAACTAGCATGCCTAAATCTAGCAACCAAATTTTATCTTCCTAAATAATAACTGTTTATAATTATTTCTCTTTAAGTTTTCTACTAAGAAAATATTCAGCTCTTCTGTTTTCGACTTCAAGTCAAAATGGAAATTTGATAATTTAGATTAATAATTTAAATTCAAAAACACAGTACTTAAATCAAAATTACGTGTAATTTGTAAACATTAGTTAGATTATCTTGCACATACGATGATCTAAAATGTCAGCCCGGTTTCCTAAAACTCACCGTGTTTCAAATTATAGATGATTGCAGACATTACCAAATAATTATACATAAAGTATAAATTTTAAACATACCATTTAATGATATTTGAAAGAAGAATTAAATCTCTGCTTAGTGTTTATTTGTTTTGCGCTCTCTGAGGCTATAAAAGAAATTATATTTTAAAATAATTTTTTAATGCCGAATAAACAATTCTCAAATTTCCTATTCTCCCATAGCATTTGCAAGATGTGCTTTGTTTTTTTTTTCTCCTTTGTTGCTTTTGTTTAATGACGACCCTTCGTTCTAAAACGAAACTAATCAAGATCAAATTGATCTCTGGAGTTTCATAAACACACAGTCCTGGAAAAAATGATAGGAACTTTTGTGTTTTCAACATAACATTTTTAATAATGAATTTATTTCAACGAAACTTTACACACCTGTGCCCACACTGCATTGACACCACTGGTTTCAATTCAGTCAAAATATTTAAAAAATTAGTTGAGCCACAGCCAATTTTTGAAAAAAAGCTTGGAAAAAATGATAGGAACTAAATGAATAATTAAGCCCCCCCCCCCCCCCCAAACTGGGCTGTTCAAATTTTTTTTAACCAATGTTGTCTTCTTCAAAATAATACAACCCCTAGCAAAAATTATTCGAACACAACATGTAAAACTGAATTTACAATCTTTGATAAATTTTTAAATTATTAGTATTATATCAAAATAAAAATTATACAAATATTTATTAACATTATTGTAATACTTGGCAAAAATTACATTGTTAAAATAAAATTTAAATGGTGAAAAATATTTAATAACATTGCTTAAGGAAAAAATTTTACGAACATGCCCACGTTTGGAAAAAATTATTAGAACATGTCACAATATGCTAATTAAATTGTAATTTTTACTGTTCAATGGAACAAGTACATTTTATAAATGCAGACAGTAACAGTTTATTGTACAATTATTGTTGGTAATAAATCATATTAATTATTAAAATGGCCAAATTACGAGAGCTAAGTAATGAAGCTAAGTAATAATAGTAATAATAATAATAATTCGCTTATTGAAAGAAGGCAAAACTCAAACGGATGTTGCAAACAGTAAATTACACATGGAAAAAATTCAACAACTCAGAAACCAAAGAAAATTTTCCTGGTAAGAGAACGAGCAACAAGCAAGAGGCAAGCTCAATCACTAAGAAAAATTTGCAAAGAAAATAGAAAATGCATATCCAAGGAAATAAGCATGAAGTGGGAAAAATGCCATACTAACATCAGTGATAGAACTGTAAAAAATAAGATTAAATGAAATGGGTTTTATTAAATTCTGCAAATCCAAATGAAGACCAATGATGACAAAGCATCACAGGAAAATTCATCTATAGTAGGCTAGACAGCATAGAAATTGGACTGTTGATGATTGGAAGTAAGTAATATTCTCTGATGAAAGCCGTATCAACATTGGGGAAGGAAATTGACGCTGGTATATTTGTTTGGAGGCGACGTGATGAAAAATTTAACAAAGAGTGTTTAAGAAATTCAATTAAATTTCCATCCTGTGTAATGATTTGGGGGGGGGGGGTATCTCATTCTAAGGACCAGGAAAAATAACATCAATTACTGGAAAAATTAATGCTGATATGTACGAAGAAATATTGGACTATTTCTTAATTCCTACCATAGAATTACAGTTTCGTGATGAAAATGTAATTTTTCAAGACGACAATGCATCTTGTCACCGAATAGCAAAAATTGAGAGATATCTTCAAAATTATAGCATTAAAACATTTGCCTGGTCAGCACAAAGTCCTGATCTTAACTCGATAGAAAATATTTGGCTGAATAATTTTTTCTTTAAGCTATGTCGTGTTATGTTTTTTTCACAGTTTAAATTAATTTTAATAATGTAATTTTTGGCATTTGTGTAGAGCAATGCTTAATGATTGTTTGTATAATTTTTATTTTGATGTAATACTGATACTAATAATTAAAAAAAATTATCAAAGATTATGAATTCAGTTTTGCATATTGTGTTCGAATAATTTTTGTCAGGGGTTTTATTTTTAAATTATGAATTACGGAAAAAAAGATTATGAAACTTCGTTATTTGAAAGTTATAAAGTTTTTTTAAATACTGATCAACAATTTACTTACCAGTTTATTATAAGAATAAACTGTGGTTTGAAATACATGTAAAGGGAGGAAAACCTCTAAACACAAAGACAGGTAACCTAACATTCTTTGGGTAGAGTTTTTTCCTTCCTTTACAAGCATTCCAGTTCAAATTTTGGAATTTAACATGTTTAAAAAAAAAAACTGATTCGAAAATATTAAGAAATCAAATTTTTTTAATCAATGTTGTCTTCTTCAAAATAATACAACCACTAGCAAAAATTATTCGAACACAATTTACTCTTAGTATTCTTAGTATGAAACTTCGTTATTTGAAAGTTATGATTTGCATAATATCAAGTAAATAGTAAGTTGTTTTTTTATCGTTAATAATTTCCTTTGTGTGTCTTATTCGTCGCACAAAGGAGATATAAATGCCAGTCAATTCAATTCAAAAATTACTATAGCCCTCTTAACATATTCATTTTTGAATAATTTTCGTTTTGGTTTAAATTTTTATATTATTGTCGAGATTATTTCCTTTTTTACTTAAATGTTTGTATGTTAAATTTCTATTCATTTATCATTTTAAGATCAGAAGTACAAGTATGCAAAAGTATTGGGATCACATTGGCTATATCTTAGATGGTGTGCTTTGAAGAAGTTTAAAGTTGACACATGTTTTTCCAATCAATAGCATATAACATCATATCATATCATAAATAATATATAATTTTATATCGTTTTCAAAGTTTATTGTCTGTCTGTCCGCAGATTATTTTATTTCACATTATTTTCAATTAGCTATGTTGTTTAATAATTTTCTTTTAGGAAAACACATGAGCTCAGCCGTGACCATCGAGAGAGACGTCTCTCTCGGTGGTCACGGCTCGGTCAGCTTCAACAATCTCGTTAATCGTCAAGGAACGGATTGTTGAAAAAATAAAATTTTACAATAAGACCTCCTTCCAACTCTTGCTAGGCCTAATTCCAACAGGCGATCACAAGAGATGGGAGAACAAAGATATTTATGAATTGAAGAAGAGGCCGATCCGATTTTAGCAAAAGTATAGGGTAAAAAGAATTTATTGTTGAACAATGGTTATTGTTTATCTTATTACATAATGCTCAATAAAATTTGCTAAAGGAATTTTTTTGGCATTCGCGTTTATATTTCTAGCTTCAAATTCTATCGTGATTGATTTATAAAAAATTATTGTATAAATAAGTAATATATTCAATTGGATATGAAATTATTTGTTAAGAGTAAAAAAGAGGAACATATTATATTAATAGTTTAAGTGGAAATTCACCTTTACAAATTATAATAGAAAAGGTAAAATAAAATAAATGAAAATAAAAATAAAAATAAAATATTTAATTCACCAATTGTAGTTCAAAATTGTATGAGATAGTTGAGTTATTGAAAGAGGCGATTTGTTTGCAGAAGGATATATCTTGTAGAAGGAAATCGAAAATGCTGAAGGATTTGAAGAAATGAAGATCAGAAGGAAATTGACGAACTGAAGAAGTTGGTTTTATAGAAGGGAACTGGAGATGTTGAAAAAATGCTGAAGAAAAGTATAATTTAAAGTTTTTTGAAGAAAAAAGTGAAATCTAAACAAAATAAATAAAAGTTCAAAAATGCTTTCTAGTCCATCCAGACTTATCTTCAGTTGGAATATTTTCTTTTAAATTAACTTAAATAAAGAATTATTTTTAAAAATTAAACAAGGAGGTGAAAAGTGAAAATTTTGATTGTAGAGGTCATTGGGGAAAGAAATAATGAATTTAATTAAGAGAGAAATAATAATCATTGAAAATTTAATTATTTTATGCTAAATAAATATTATCCACAAGAGATTTAAAAAATATAGAATTAGTAAATAATAATTTATTACTCAACCAACTATTAAAAGAAGAGAAAATAAAAGAATTATTAAGCAAAAACAAAAGATTCGAGAACTATGTAATTAAAACTCAAGAAAAGATAATACCTTATATTGTACGTATATTAATAAAATTATAATGTAAAATAAAATAAAATAATTATATAACAAAAACAAATAATGTGTCTTAATAATAACAACAATGTATTATTAACAATGAATATAAAACTATTGTTTAAAATTTAAAAATCGTATTGTAAGAAATTTAAAAAAAAATTCAGTTATAAATGAATACTGACGATGTCCGTAAGGACAAAAGTCAACTTTAGTTTATCTGAATAAAATCTTTGTATTGTAAAGTGGGCATTATCGAATAACTAAATATATAAAATGCAATACAGCCTGAGTAAAATAATGAAATATAAATTATATATATGGTGTGGCCAAATGAAAAAAAGAGACTTGGTACAACAAAACAACAACTGGAAGATGATTGCCCTTATGGTGTATGTAGTCGAGAGCAGATACTTCACCATAATTGAGCAGAAATTTCTTGTGTCCGGCCATGTAGCGCCGTTGTATCTAATCGAAGTTGGTAAATATGCTTGTCGATAGATGTAGCGTCATTCCGGCTCCCCACGTCCAAAACAGCTCACTCTGCCATGAGGAGCGGAAAAGTGATGCTCAGTTTCTTTTTCGACGAAGAAGGACCCATACTTCTCGACTGGCTATAATGGGGTGAAACAGTTAACGCTGAATGGTACTGCAACACGTACTGCTGAAGCCGAAACGGGTCATCGAAAACAAGCGCAGAGAGAAGCTCTCGAAATGGATATTGCTGCTCCAGGACAACGCTAAGCCACTTGTGGCCAAGAAGACCCTCCACCTGCTGGAAACATTTCGATGGGAAGTCTTCAAACATCCTCCGTATAGCCCTGACATCTCCCCATGTGACTCCTATATTTTCGCCCCCTTGAAAAAATCACTGACAGGTCATCGGTTCACCTGAGACAAGGAAGTGCAGAAGACCGTGGAAAAAGGATCCGTATGCAACCCGGGAGTTTCATCATTCGCTTCTTACGCTCTGAGATCAGTGCATCATTATCAAAAGCAATTATGCGTAGGCGTCATGTTACACATTAACTGTACGTCAAATATTCTGTACTTAAAATATTCTCTAATTCAAATATTCATTAGATATAACCGTAGTCTCCTTTTCATTTGGGCACACCTTGTAAATAATAATGAACGTTTTACTGAAGAAGAAAAGACAATTCTCAATTAAAAATCATAATAGCGACAAACAAAAAATTTTGGAAAAATAAAAATTTAGTTCATGAAATTACCTGTTAAAACGATAACAAAGTCTAAACTGGACAAACAAAAAGGACCCTAGACACAAGAACCAATTAACACGAACGTGCAATTAAGTTAAAATACCCGAACAACCATTTAGCGGCTCACTGCAATACAGAAAACCATACACTTTCATGAAAAACACAAATTTTACCAAGTCAAAATAAAAGATTAATATAACAAAACATTATTCATAAAACCAAAAGAAAACAAATTTAGCCAAAACAAACATTGAAATATCAGAAATATGGAAAATCATTTAAACAAATCAAACAAGTTATACAAAAAATGATAACAATGAAGTCGAAGACGAGATTAAATCAAGGAAAAATACAAAAACAAACAAACATACAACAACTAAAATCCACAAAACATGAGAACTAAAATCACGAAGATTATCCCAGTAAGGCTTCGAAAATGTTCATTATTATTTATGTTTTATTTATTTAACTTATTTATCTAATAATTTACTAAACAAACTCTAACTGTGATTAACAGATCAATGTCAATATCAACAAAAACTATTTGTGTTATATATGCAAACTACCAACAAACGCAAGCTCAGGAACAAAAGTTAACTGAGCTTTAACGAAAACAAAGAATACCTGAGATTCAGCATATGAAAACAAAGTTAATTTCATGACTCTTAATATAATGTTTATCACTGTAAATACCAATATTTATTTACTTAAGTTATTATTATTATTTAAAGAGGAATACACAAATATCAATAAAAATATATTCAAGTATTATAGACTTACAATATTCAAGTTTCGTCATGGGGGAGGAGGGTTACTAGTTATACAATAATATTAAACAATAATATTCCAAGCGAATGACAAAGAGATTGATATATGCAAATAAACAAAAGAAATGTACATATTAGTTGGCATGTTCAAACTGTCCGCCTTCATCCTGTGAACATTTTTCAATTGTTGTTCTACATTCACTGTATCTGCAACAAAGAACAGAATTAAAGTGAGTTCTGTCTGAGTTCATCTATGACACGCGACTTTTCGCTCATCCTTCCTTAAGAGGACTTTACATATTAAGTTTATTTTAAAGAGATTTTCTTTTATAAGCTAATGGGTAAATTGCGCATCTATACGGGAAAATCTAGTAGAGAAGTATTAAGTAGATCTTCTCATATCTACAAATAATTTTATCTGATCTTTGTTCAAATTTTTATTGCACATTTCTTAAATGCGGGTTCCCATATACATAGACATTTATTTAAATTTTTTGCACGAACGATTTTATATTATGCTTTCTCCGCATATTGCTCGTCAATTTTGCTTTTCCTACTTTTATATCCCCCTTTTTTGCTTCTCCATCTCGTCCGTAGTGCGGTATTACTCACTCGTCTATGACCCGCACCACTACTCATCAGCACTGATCACACTGCCACCTTCTATAGACTGCCTTCTTTCACCCCCTCCCCTCTTCGTTCTCTCGTCTATGAGAATTTAAAAGGTAAAAAAAATGCCGAGGGAGATTTCTCCCCTATTCTCGATGATGAAATAAGCTTGTCGTCTCTTATCCCGTGGAGGCTGTCACCGTCGTCGGTCCCCCTCTTTTACGTGCGCCCCTCCGACAACCCTTTGATGCCCCGTCCTCAGAGAGACACGCACACACACACCATGTTGTGTGTGACAATAGGTTTTCATGTCTTCTCAGGAAAAAAAGAGAGAGAAAGAGGCAGAGAGAATGAAATGGATGAAAGAGAGTGATGCTGGTGATGGAGGGGTGAAAGTAAAAAGATATTTTTTTTTTTGCCAAAGTAAAAATTGGATGAATCAAAAGCAAGTTACTTATTTCTAACATTTATTTGTAGCGTCAAAATAAACTAGATGGCGCCACTCACACCAACAGCTCTTTAATACGTATGGTATTCTCCGTTCTTGAGAAAGAAAAAAACATTACTCATCCGGAAAATACATTTTGGATAATCGAAAGTTTTAATTACGGTTCGCAATATTCGACTTCCTTCCTTTCATTAATCTCAAAAGTCACACCTTACAAATGTGAAACTTAAAGCCACGCATAAACGGACGTATGAAAGGCGTGGGGAAAATCTACTTTGAAAAGTAACGTTTTCACTTGTACAGGGTGATTCACAACAAGAGTAACAAACTCCGGCATTTTGTTGGGGAAGTTCGTCATCATTTGTGCAAAAAATATCACATGAACATACATCGTATTCCAATTCTATCGTGACACAGATAGAATTTTATATGTGTAGTAGGAAATACATAAACAAAACACATGTTATAAACTTATAATTAACATTTATTGAAAAGCATAAAAGAGTATACGATATACAAGTGCTCAAAATATGCCCCTTGAGCCTGCATACAAGCACGACACCTATAAATTATCGAATCATAAACATGAACTAAGGCATCGATGTAACGTCATTTGTATTGTTGAAACCAGTCTTCAACAATGCTCAAGCCTAGCATTATACTTCATTTTGAGGTCATGCGCGACATTGTACATCGATGTTTCATGTAGTGGAATCCGGCCCTGGGCACTCAAAAGTTACCTGGCTAGCGGGGTCCGAGTAACAACCCATCCTTCAGTGTTTCTATTTTGGATTTTAACAATCAGTGTTTTTTCGTTTGTTGTAAACAATGAAGGATGTGCGGTCGTTGGCGCGAATCGATACTTCGTAAACAAGCAGTTCGTCTTATTAGAACGTATGAAACACATTTAACCCAACTTTCATTCATGTTTCGTTGTATGCCTAATTCGTTTTCTTCATTTCTTTTACCTTCTTCAGAACTTTTAGCAGCTTCTTCAGTGGCCTAAAATGAGTTTCCGCTACTTTCCTTTCCAAAAAATGTTTATCGCACAGTGGGCACACAAGCACTTGAAATTCTCTTTTGTTCCACCATTTTGAATACACTCGACCAGCAGCAGATCGGCCGGAGATTACGAACGTATTGTGTGCGCCCGATCACGCACATTGTGTGCGACCAGTCACTTTATGGACACTAAACGAGCGCGGCCAGTGCTTATAGACAAGATTTTCGCCCCTGCTCTCGAACGGGTGCGACCGAGCGGACTTTATGGAAACACCCCAAGTTACGTGTTGTCGAGTTATTTGTAGCAATGGCGGGTCTAACAAATGCCGAGATGGCTGATTTGCACCTGGTGTATGGAGCTGCTAATGGAAACGCAAGAGAAGCTGGCTATACAGTAAACGGTTTCCTAGCAGACATGTCCCAACCAAACATTTAGACCGACGTTTGAGAGAAACTGGGACTTTTATTGTTAGAAGACGGTGGTAGGGGAAGGATCGTGTGCACTTCCAATGTAGAAGAAGAGATCCTACTCAAAACCTGTATTTACTCAAAACTGCTTCGAATTTGGACACATGTTTATTAGACATTCCAACGAATTTTTAAACACTCTGTATTGAGTATAGCATTAATGTTAGTTTTTTTCTTGTTACCAATCATTTTGACTTTCCCGGTACATTTTAATTATGAATTCATGGGATCGAAAAAGTTCGAATTAACTAATAATTCGAATAGAAGACGATCAAAATAAACAAGTTATACTGTAATATTGCTAATAAAAGAATAAAACGGTTAAAAACATTTCATGCATGTTATCAGGTCGTTGCATATCAAATGTCGGATTGCAGAGGTCATCTTTAATAGCCCTCTAGAAAGGACACCTTCACATGTGCTATTCGAAATAACCCCCATTGCAATCCAAACATTATTGCCAACGATTTGGCAGCTTCTCGAGCCCTCACCGATAGAATCCATGGTCAGAGGACCCAGTAAACTCCCAAAATGCGTTTTCGACGTCTGCTTGGGTTAGGAATGTTTTCCTCCGGAGAAAATTGTCCAGGTAGTCGGTAGGAGAGGGGTCCGGAGAGTACGGACATTCCACCAAACTGTAACCATAAACTTCCTGGGGTGCAACGGGGGTTTAGGGAACTGTCGCGGGGGTTCATCAGCATCCAGCCACTGTGCTGACCGTTTCCTATTGTTGTATAGGAGCCACTTCTCGTCGCAGGTGACAATGCGATCGAGTATCCCCGCTTCTTCATGGCGCAAAAGCAATTCCGTACACACCTCCAACCGACGCTCGTTTTGGTTTTCCGTAAGTTCATGTGGGACTCATTTGTCCTGCCTTTTCACCTTGCCGATGGCCCTAAGGTGTCTACTGACAGTCGACGCTGATACAGCATGATCCCCTGCAAGGTCCCGAACAGTTTTTGACGGGTCCTCTTCCACAGATCGCTTCAGATCAGCGTCATTCAACACGTTGGGCGGTCTGCCGCGTGGCTCATTTGCCAGGTCCGTCACTCCCGCCCGGAATTTTCGGAACCAACGTTGGACAGTACGTTCGTTTATGGTGCCTACACCGAATACCTTATTGATGTTTCGAGAGGCGTTGGATGCATTGTGATTCAACCTGAACTCGTAATGCATTATCACATAATTATGACTATCTTCGCTTGGGTTCAAACGCTATTAAATATCATCGCAGACATGCAAATTTCAGGCAGCTGGTCGCTGATAGGTTTATCTCTGGGAATGTACCACTTTGTTATGGGTACTTGCTACTAAACGTGGAAACCGTGCTGAAGCGCGGACCCACTCGAAATCCGACATTTGAAATGCAACGACCTGATAATAAATGATGGAAGTAGAAAAAAAAGAAGAACGAGACACAAGAACTCTGGAATAAAAATAATAAATAAGATAATCAAGATAATAAGATCCTGATAAAAATGATAGACGCCATCCTTTGTCAAAGTAAAGAGGATAGTCTCTATCCGAAACGTCAGTTTTTCCAGGGTCTCACCACCCATTGTTCAATTTTTATTATTTTTATGCATTGTAATAATAATAAAATTGTAGAGGAAAAGGTGATAATATGGGCCCCCTAGTGGTAAATTGGCTCCCCAGCCTAATCAATCATTAATGCCATCTAGGAAATGGGTAGGATGTTCAATAAAGCAACAAGTAGTTGCAAATTTAAGCTACAGATAGTCGGTAAAGCAGTACGTCAATGCACGATATTGACGAAAGTTTTCTTGTCGAATGATTTTTGTTTTAATTATTATAGAAATGTGCAAAATAGACTATGGTTGTAATATACAGGATATTTACGAACTATGTGTACAAACTTGAGGGGATTGTAGAGGACTTTATTTCGAATATATTTTGTCAATAAAGTGGGAGTCTCAAATGAATCTTTAATATATAAAAAAATTGTCAGACATCATACATACGAGGGCTGTTCAATAATGAATGAGACTGAATTTTTTTCTTCAAAAAGTATTAGCAGCAGCAATAATCTGTTTTAATGTTGTGAGAGACAGCCATGTGGTGTGATCGAACGTGTTTAGTTCCTCAGTACTGCGTGGCAGCAATTGAAATACTTATCAGTCAGTTTCCGCCTACGGTGAGAATGGACGTTACGCGTGAGGAGCAGTATTGTGCCATCCGATTTTGTTATCGTTTAAAGAAAAAACCATCAGAAACCTTCACCATATGCTGCAAGAAGCTTATGGTGAAGCAAGTCTGCCAAGATCTACTGTGTTTCGTTGGTTCAAACAGTTTCAGAAGGGCCGGCGATCAACGTCGAAAGAACACAGTTTCGGGGCACCGACTGTGAAGATAATCAGTTATAATTGCGTGAGTACTTCCACACGATATCTGCAACACTTCCACAAGTTCTCGGCTGCTTATTCGAAGATACTCTCTGATTATGACACCCGCATTGTTAATCGCCACTTCCGTTACTGCTGTTGTCGGTGCTCCGAAACTGTGTTCCTTCGACGTTGATTGCCGGCCCTCCAGAAACTGTTTGAACCAACGAAAAACAGTAGATCTTGGCAGACTTGCTTCACCGTAAGTTTCTTGCAGCATACTAAACTATGCTCCATTCTCACTGATACGTATTTCAATTGCTCCCATGTAGTACTGAGGAACTAAGCAACTTCGATCTTGTGCAGGCATGCACGCTACATTGCGGTCTCTCACAACGTTAAAACAGATTATTGCTACTGCTAATACTTTCTGAAGAAAAAATTCAGTCTCATTCATTATTGAACAGCCCTCGTACAACGGCTGTCTGAGGTTTCCTCATAATATTGCTTCTCTCGTTAATGGTTAAAGAGTTTAGGGGTCATGGTCAACAGTTCATCTGAACTGTTTGGACTGACCACAAAAAAGCATATGATTATTCAAAAATTTGCGCATTTTATTTATTTCAGAAAATGGTACTTCATGCCACCAAAATACCAAATAGTACCTGGTTTTAGGATAGCTTATAACTTTTTTTTATTCCAAGAAAACAAAAGGGAAGTGGGTACATTTCCACCTTTTCCTCTAATGCATTTATTTAACATTTTACATGAAAAATTTTCATCCAGCTTTACCCCATAATTTTTATTAGGGCATTGGAAATAAGTAAAATAAATGATTAAAAATTTAAATCAATTTTATTAAAAGAATTTAAGCTTATTCAAAGGTTTAATAGATTGCTCTTGTTTAAAATACGTATTAGTGGAATAGAGGCAGATTACCTATATATCTCGTGAGTATGGTGTTACAGAGAGCCCCGTAGTTCGTATCGATTCATATTTTTAATTTGTTTTCACATTTTTTTCTGCATGTAAATTTTCTTCAAATTTCAGTTAATTTAAAAATTTAATGGCGATTTCAATTTTAACATCATTGACGTTAAATTTATTAGAATAACGTATATCTACCTCGTGATAACTATTGGACAAATAAGCAATATGTAAAAATTTATGACCACAACCTCTCATTAAGTGAAACACAAATTTATTGTTTATTGGTTTAGTTATTAAATTAAGTAAACCCAATAATCCAATAATTTATAATGTTACAAAAATAGCACATGGTTTCGTTAATCATTTATGTTTCACATTAATAGTGTAATGTGACAAATCCGAGGCGGTTTTTAGGTTCAATAATTAATGGGTAGCCTTCTCTCATCGCTTCGGCCCATTCATTAGGTGCAAACTGACGTTGATGGCCTTTCGCTCATTAGTTCATAAATCTCTCACTTGTTGGAGGCGGCGCTGCCTCACTCGAACGGTGCCAAGGAATTTCGGCCGAGTCGAGGATGATGCTCGGACTTTACCACAAACATTGATTTTGGCGTCAACAAGCACGAAATTTAAATTCTCGTAGAAGAAAAATAAAAGCGGATTTTTATTTATAAGCTTTAAAAAGTTTAGCGTTTCAGAAGTTGAAACACTTTCCAATAACTAACCTTAGAGGGGAGAAATCTTCAAATCCGAACTTTTTCCAATTCTTTCTTAGACTAAGTTTTCGTTGACAGCAACGGAAAATCCTATTTTATATCCATCACTTATTACACTGGTCAACAAAATTTAAGATTTTTTTTGTAACAAAATGAAAGTGGGTGATTTTTGGTAGTATTTTTTCTGCTGATTACGAATATAATTTTTAAATTTCTTTAGCACGCACAGCTTTCTTGTTTTACAATGAAACATTTTTAAATCATTCAATGTTTGGGGCCTGGTAAATTTCCTTGCGGCCCCAAAATATGGATACTTTAACAATGTAGCCGCTTCTCTTCACTCCCATTACTTTAACATAAAAGTCTCGATGTGCATAACTTGGAAACTTGACGTGATAGAAAAAATCTAAAAGCAGATTCGGATTCTACCTACAAATTACTACTAAGAACACTTTGTGTGGTCTTAGTTACAAAATGTGTGTTGACTAGTGTTGTTATTATTATTATTGTCATTGTTTGGAGAAACCAAACTCGGATCAAGTCCGGAAGCCAATCCCAGAGGCGGACCCAAAAGAGGGCCAAAGCCCAAGGGACTCAAATGCGAGGGAGGGAAAGTTATCCACTCGTGGGAGTATTGATGTTTGAGTGTAGGAATTTCCTTACTATGTGACATGTGTTTAGAATTGTGGCTTTCTGTAAGGTTTTGTATAAGTGTGGGTTTAAATTTAGTGTTGATAGGCTTTTGTGTAGCGAGTGTGGAATAATCCCAGTGGCGGAAAGAATGATAGGAACAATGTGTACTCTGTTAACTCCCCAAAGGCGTTTTATTTCGTGTGCAAGATCCGTATATTTAGTGATTTTGTCAGTGTATGTCTTTTGTAAATTGTGTGTATTGGGGATGGAAATATCAATTATGTAAGTCACTTTGTTTTGCTTATCTACTAGTGTAATGTCTGGTCTGTTATGAGGGATAGTTTTGTCAGTGATTATAGCTCTGTCAAAATATAGTTTATGTGTGGTGTTCTCTAAGACAGTGTCGGGGATATATTTATAGTAAGGAGTGTGGATGTCCCTTAGCTTGTGTATCTTAGCTAGATGTTGATGTATGATGTTGACTACCTGGTTATGTCTGTGCAAATAATCTGTCTGCGTGAGTATTTTGCAACTGGATATGACGTGTTGGATGGTTTCCTCTGCGATATGGCATTTCCTGCAAGACCCGTCAGTCGATTCTTTGATAATATGTTTTCTGTAGCTTTTAGTGTTAATAATCTGGTCTTGTATGGCAATCATGGTTCCTTCAGTTTCCCCAAAGAGACTCCCTTCACTCAACCAAAAGTTCGACGCTTTTTTGTCGACGTGTGGCTGGTTGAGGTCAGAAGGATGTCTACCGTGGAGTTGCTTTCCGAGCCATGATTGAAGTTTAGTGCATGTTGTAGGAATGTTATGGGTGTTCTGCATGCTGTTCAGATTCAGAGGTGTGTATTTTGTATCAGCCATGCAGACTGCTTTGTGTAATGGTGATGTGTGTTGTTTAGAGTGAAAGAATTCTCTGAGTGACTGAGTCTGTTTCTGGTGTAGATCTGTTATGTCAATAAGACCTCTGCCTCCCTCTGAACGAGGCAGGGTGAGTCTTTCAATAGCTGCGTGTGGATGGTGCTTTCTGTGCTTTGTAAGCAGTTTACGTTTTATTATTATTATTATTATTATTATTATTATTATTATTGGAAAAATTATTAATCATTGTTGAAATAACGTAATAAATAATTAATAAGGTATAGTAAACTGTAAAATAAAATTCTAGGCCCCTCCCCATACAAGCCAATTAGGCTTCGGGGAATCCTTAGAATTTTGATCATGTTTTTAGTTTATTATTTTATATATACAGGGTCTTTATAATTAAAATTACATTTTGACATGGCCATAAAAAAAAACTACTGGGCCAAAAGCTATAATACTTGGTAATATTATACAAGAAGGTATGGGAAGTTCATACCCACCAAAAAAAAAATTAGTTCAAAAGGTAACCACCAAAAGGCGCTCTATGCAATATTCGTATACGAAATTAGACACGAAGACACAGGTTAACAAGTCTTTAATCGTTACTAAAATTAGTTACATGACTAAAATTATTTTTAGTAACCAATCGTGGGAGTATTGATGTTTGGGTGCAGGAATTTCCTTACTATGTGACAGGTGTTTATTATTATTATTATTATTATTATTATTATTATTATTATTATTATTATTATTATTATTATT
>JAHWFO010100092.1:550911-582325 GCA_023313115.1 Rhysida immarginata
TTATTATTATTATTATTATTATTATTATTATTATTATTATTATTATTTAATATTGAAAACTCAGTTTACTTTATTGTCCGTTTTTGACAGGGATTGATTCAAAGCCGGATTTGGGCATGGTCTTTATGGGCTGCAGCTAGGGACCCTTCAATCAAAGGGCTCCCTTCCGTGGTTAAAAAAAATAAAAATAAAGACAATTTAAATTAAAAAGCTATTGGTTAGCCCAGGGCCCCAAAGACAACTGTCCGTCCCTGGATTGATCTGATTCGTTCAAATAGAATAAAATGATTTGATTTACCTTAGTACTTTGTAATGCCTCCACGTCGAAGATGTGTGTCACGTGGATCTCAGCAGAGAGATCGACTTGCGAAACCGAGAACGGAGGATGACGCGGCCAGAGGACGTCATATTTGGAGAGCCCATCGATCTATATATACTAACTGGATGCCTCACTCTGTGGTAGAGGAGTGAAGCCAGAATAATCGCTTACTTTTCCTGGGCAAGAGGGCAAAACATTGCTCAGAATTCTACTGTTGGGCGTGAATTCACCGTGAGTTTTAAGTTAACTCAATATTGTAAAAAGTTACAAATGCTTGTAATGCTTGTAAAGAGTCATAAATGCTTATAAAATTTATATAATTAGTTATTACACGTACAAGGTAATTATTTTAAGATTATTCATTATATGTTGATTTCTTTATAAATGCAATGCCAAACTTGGTATATGTGTATTTTAGTATACCAAAGCTCATACTAATTCAGGATTCCTTAATACTTGCGGAAAATGAAGATAAAACTTAACGAAATGTTAACACACTAGCAGCATATACTGTCGGTATAATTTCTCATGCACATTCCGCGTTATCCGTCACTAAAGAGGTGGTTTTCCAGACCGCTACACTGTAAGCTTACATCTTAAGCCCGAGTTCTATGGAGTAAAATATACATATACCAAAAGTTTTATGTCATTTGTTTCCTACACATGATTTACAGTTTTTACAAATGAATTTCATACATTTTTAAATAGATTTAATACGCTTTTAAATGGATTTAATACTCTTTCAAATAGATTTAACACATTTTTAAATGAATTTAATTGATTTTAAATAAATATAACGAGTGTAAAAGAAGTTTAATTACTAAATACTCTAAAAATAAATTTTTTATAGTTTTTACAAATTGGTTTCATACAGTTTTACATGAATTTCATACATTTCTAAATAGATTTAATACAATTTTAAATGAATTTAATACGCTTTCAAATAGACTTAATACATTTTTAAATGAAGTTAATACAATTTATAAATAAATATAATGCGTGTTTTAGTTCCGTATAAATGGAGTTTATTTACTAAATTGAGTATATAAAAAAATTTTTTATTGAACCCTTAATTTAGTAAATTTTACGGTAAATTTATTTTTTTTAATCTTAATTCAATTACAGAATACAACACTGTAACATAATAAATAACACAAACAGTAACCACTGTGTAATTAAACAAAAGTAAACACCGCAATACTAGAAATATTTATTCTTCCGTATTTCTGTATTGAGAGGGTATTTCACCAGTAAATTCATTTAAAATCGTATTAAATTCATTTAAAAGTGTATTAAATCTATTTTAAAATGTTTGAAATCATGTAAAATTGTATAAAACGAATTTGTAAAAACTGTAGTATTACTGTATTTTTTTTAGTTAAATTACCCCTTTTATGTTTGTGTTATTTGTTTATGCTACAATTTTGTTTCCTGTAATTCAATTAAAATAATAATAAAAAAAGATTTAATGTAAATTTAATAAAACAAGGTTTCAATAAAAATATTTTATTACTTAGTTTGGTAATGAAATTCCATTTACAATGAATTAAAACACATTATATTTATTTAAAATTGTATTAATTCATTTAAACATGTATTAAATCTATTTGAAAGAGTATTAAATTCATTTAAAATCATATTAAATCTATTTAAAAATGTATGAAATTCATTTAAAATTGTATGAAACTAATTTGCAAAAACTGTAAAAGAACACTATGACGCCACCATTACAACGCCATCTGAAACCTCCCCAACGAAACACCCAACAGTCCGCATTAAATATAAATTAAGTAAATGCCAAGTCTCTTTAATGACAATCTCTGCTAAGCATTGAGCTCCAAAATGTAATCGTTGTATGCTGCTAGGACATCATCGTCAGTGTCGAAATAAAACCCCTGAAGCTTCCTCTTGATTATGGGAAACAAAAAGAAGTCGCAAGGTGCCAAGTCTGGAGAATAGGGGGGATGCGTCAAAATATTGACCCGATCTTCACAGAAAAATTTGGTTGTTTTAACGGCGGCATATTCTAGAGCGTTGTCATGATGCCACAACAAGCCTCTTGTTCCGGTTTTCGGACATTTCTCCTACCGCTTTTTAGGACATATAGTGCCCATATGCCCAGTGGAACAGAAGAAAGTTGTCATCAACACCTTCCCAGCACTCCGAGAACGTCTGCATTTCTGTGGTGGTTCTTTCCCTTTCGGGAGCCATTGTTGGGTTGTTCCTTAGTTTCTTGATCGTAATGATAGAGCCATGTTTCGATCATTTCTTGGCGTCACTGCACTCGGGCTGCTTTCTGCTCTTGGGTCAACAAATGACGGATTCATCGTGAGTTGCAAGTGTTCAGGCAAGATTGTTTTAACCGTTGATGATCCGATGCCCAGGTTTCCTTCAATCCGATAATAGGTTACCCGATTGTCATTCGCGTTCAAATCCGACACAGCGCGGATGTTTTACGGCATAATTGTTTCGGCTGGCCGTCCACTGCAATGTCCGTCTGCAAGTGACTGTCATCCCCTCTTAAACTCGCGAAATTATGGCTTTACTCGGAGCTCTGCCAGTAAATGTCTGCTGTAAAGTTTCAAAACAATATGACATCATTTATAAGTCTTTGGAATCTAAGGCCCGCCGCAAATTCATTTTAGCGCTAGCAAAAAATGAATTTGCGGCGGGGCTTATACTACAGGGTGCGTAAGGTATCTGAGGGCAGATTAACGTCAAGAAAGAAAACAGAGATATAAGTCGAGATAATAACTTTATTATCGAAACATATCATGAGCGTACACAAGAAACCTTGTTATATGGCTATTCAATGACTCCGCCTTCAGCTTCTATAACTGTTTCAATGCGAGATCGAAACCGTCGACATGCGCGAATCAAATGTTCATGGTTCATATTGGTCATTACTCGAACAATGGCAGCTTTCAATTCATCTTTGGTGTTATGGGGGTGTTCATTGACCTCTCTCTTCACAACGCTCCATACGTAGTAGTCCAACGTATTCAGGTCAGGGGAGTTAGGAGGCCAAATCCACAGCAAATCAGCTTCACATGGATTTTTCAGCTTGTTTAAGAGCCTTTTCGATCTGAGTAGGCGGTTCTCCCGTTTTTTGTCTGACATAAACTGACCTCTTCACATAACATACGAGTGATATCTGATGTTTTCGTGGACAACATTTCTGATTGTTCCTTCCGACACATGGAGATCTTTGGCAAGTGACTTCATGGATGTTCTGGGATTGTCATCGATGGCCTGCTGCACTTGCTGAATAAATTCAGGTGTTCTGATGATGTCAGAACGTGAGGCATGCTTTTTACGCTTTGCTACTGGTGCAACATTGCCATCTTCGGTCTCCAACTCCTTCCGCACTTTGTGGACGAATGATCTTGCGACCTTAAGAAATCGTAATATCTCTAAATCGCAGTTGCTTGCCTTTATTGCCACGATTACTGCATGTCTCTTCATGTTACTTGATGGTCCGCCATTTTGCTTACCAGAAACGGAAAAGACATACAATTTACTATAGTGCAGCAGTAGCCTAACGAAGGTGTGTCCTCAAATACTTTATGCACCCTGTATAAAGGCTAATTTCCACTGGACGGCAAGCACGGTAAAATCAGCCGGTACCGGTAGAGTTGCTATGAAACGTAGCTCAAGGGCAACCGGTTTTGCCGTCTTGTGCCAGTGCATAGAAAGTTCATCATGCTGAACTTTCTAGTCGTCTCTACCGTGCCGTTGATGAAACCAGCCAATCACAGCAGAGCACATGAAACAAGAATGCTGGGATTGCTTTGGCCATGATCACGCTTCTTAGTGCAAATTAAAATGGCTGCAATCAGCAACGAGTTGCTTATTGAAGAAGTTAGAAAGTATCCTTGGATATTTAATAATAAGATCTGAGAAGTTATGAGAGCTGTTATTCTATTGGTTTTTCGACGGCGAAGTATAAACACTCCTGATTGGTTGAATGTTTAACTTTTACCGTTTAGTGAGAATGGTCATACTTTGTTGCCATGAACGGTCATAACGGTTGTTTGGAATACCGGCTGATTTTTACCGTCCTTACCGTCCAGTGGGAATCAGCCTTAATTCTCTTATCTGTCTGTATGTCCGAATCGTCCATCTGAGGCCAACAAAGAAAGTTACAACAATCCGTCCAAAGCCAGGGATTGTTGTGGTAAGATAATACTCAGTCATTGTTGTGAATTAAATAAAGAAACTGAAAAATGTTCAGTGTTGATTTTTTATATCCAGATGAACTGTATGTTGTTGCAAAATATTAAGTTTCCACTTTCATTTCTTTACCCTTCTATCTGTATTGTTGATACCCGTCATATGACGGGTGGAATTCTAGTAATCATAGAAAATCATAGCTGCATTGTCTTTTACGCCTATCTGCCAGTGCGCGACCTTTAGGATTGTGCCATGCGAAAGCAATGCAATGTGGCACGCTCAAATCTTGCACTCGTCCATATGATAAGAGTGAAGTATTTGGAGAAAGTAATACAAACTTGGTGGGATCCGTGCAGCCTTCCTGTTTAAAAACTCTTAGACTGCTCCTTGTATCTTTGTGTTCTAGCCGTTATATGAATACATCACAAAACTGTCATACCGAATTCGATTGATGATAATATGATAATTAAATACTGAAAATGAGAACGATAGTTATATACTCAATTTGAATGCGTATGAGTATGTTTTAACAATAGAAAAGTATGTTGTCATGTGAGATTAAGATGCCTGGGGGAGCATAATTGCTCTACCTAATAATAATCAAAGGTAAAATGTTACTGAAGCGCCGATCCTTTCCTCATTGAGCAGCTAAAGTTTATTAAGTTTTTTCTATACAAAGTTGTTTATTGTAAATTTTGCCTTATAGATATGCGATTACATATATATAAATAAATAATTACATATACGATCTTTTGATTAAAATTTTGACTCTGGCTTAAATTACGATTGTGAAGTTTGACTCTGGCTTAAATTACACTAGTCAACATTTTGCAACTTTTTTTTTAATCTTTAAAAAACATGTTTTTATAGTATTTTAATACGTTATTTTCAAATATGCCATAAAAATGTTTCTAGCACGTACAGATCTTGTTTTTCAATGAAACATTTTAAAATTATTCAGTATTTGGGACCTGATAAATTTTCTTGCGGCCCCCAAAATATGGATACTTTAACATTGCAGCCTTTAAGGTACATGACGTGATAGAAAATATCTAAAAGCAGATTCGAATTCTACATACCAATTACAATGGTCAATAAAAATACTTTTTATCAGCTACTTTGACAAATGTAGGTGTTCTAGAAAAATCTAATTTGAGCGTGCTGATTCCAAATCTGAACTCCAAATTTCTCTTATCACGTCAGGATGTAAAGTTATTGCCATCCTGCTATTTTTGTACCTTTAAACATTATACAGTAACTACTACACTCACATACCAAAAGTCATGGAATAGCAGTGGACTATTTTTCAAATGGCAGTAGCATCATGTGCAAATAGTATAAATATGCAAATCAGTTTCAGTAGTTTTAGTTACACTGTCATGAGTAAGGGGTGAGGTGTTCAGTGTGACAATGGCTACACGACGAGAGGCTATCTGAGTTCGAACGTGGCCTGGTATGTGCAGCACAACGTATGGGTCAATCAATATCGGAGGTGGCTCAAGAATTCAACATCCCGCGGTTCACAGTTTCAAGAGCCTACCGAGAGTACCAAGTTGACGGCATTATCTCCCATCATGGACAACGCAGTGGTCGACCACACTTTCTCGATGAACGGGACCAACGGCGTCTGAATAGGATGGTCACCGCTAACAGCAACTGATACTACGCCAGATGACATCAGATTTTAACCGGGTGATACTAGAGCTGTATCGATGCGAACTGTGCAACGGAATCTGGTGTCCATGGGATATGGAAATAGAAGACCCACGAGGGTGCCCTTGCTAACAACAAGACATCATCAGCAACGTCTCTCCTGGACACTTGACACTGGAAACGTGTGACCTGGTCTGATGGTAGGGCTTGAGTGTGGCGCAGACTCCAAGAAGGCCATGGACGCAAGTTGTCAAGCATGCACTGTGCAAGCCGGTGGTGGCTCCGTAATGGGCAATTGTAGGAACCTCCCAGTCGGAATGGTTGGCAATGTCTTCAGATGTCTTCCACCGAGTTGTGGAATCAATGCCACGTCGCACTGTGGTACTTCGCCGGGTTAGAGGAGGTCCTACACTTTATTAGGTGCTATCCATGACTTTTGGCATGTGAGTGTATAGTGATTACTTGTAATTTATTTAATTATGATGCTAAGTTCATGTTAATTTTTTTAGGATCACCATGGCTTCTATCAACCATCCAGATAGCTTCTGTTATATCTGTGGACGATTTACACCTCGTGATCAACGTAAAAACCTTGCTTTAAAAGTGAAAACTGCTTACCATCATTACTTTGGTGTGGAAGTTGGAGATCAGGACAAATGGTGTAAGCTGTACTGTGTATTTACAGGGCTAACACAATGGTTAAGAGGTAAAAGAAAAGCAGTGTCTCTTTCTGTGCCCATAATATGGCGTGATCTGAAAAATCACCCCCCAGACTGTTACTTCTGTATTACAAAGATATCCGGATTTTAGCGACGAACATGATTATTTAAATTAATTAATTTAATGGAGACAAGATACCAAGGCCGTTTCGATCCAAATATGATGGGCGACTTTTGCTGGTTTCTTTACAGGGAAACATAAGCGCCAGAGCAAATCTTTAAAACATTTTTGAATAAATGCTTTATCTTCATCTACTGTATGGAAATTTTTTATGAAATATCAGCTATGTTTAGCACCATTTTAAATGTTTAAGTAAAATAATATCGTTTAAGTTTTAGTTGTATAAAACAGACCCAAAATGTCAAATTTAAACATTGGTATTTTCTACAGTATAAAGCCTGTTTCACATTACCAGCGCGGGGCTAGCGAGCGAGCGAGCGATCTCCCGTCATCGAGTCGCTCAATCGTCACGACTAGTCGCTGCACCTTTTCACATTGCTCAACGTATCGTTCGCTCGCCTCCTCGCGCAGGAAAATGCGCAGTGGTTGAAATCACAATGGCGGATCCCAACACAACCACGCTCCTCGTTTTAAAGCGCTTTGAATTCTGGATGAAATGCTGTGATTGGTTCTTTTCACGCGATACTATTGAAGCGATGCGACAAAAGATCAACCGGTTGAACTTTCGTCGCTCGCTCGCTCGCGTGTATGTCAATGGGCACATCGCGCCCAAAAATCGATCGCGTGACGTCAAAAAATGACGATCGGCCGGTCGCTCGCTGCATAGATGTCTAATGTGAAACAGGCTTAACTCGAGATCTTGACGTAATAGAGAAATTTGGAATTCAGATTTGGAATCAACACACACAAATTAGTCTAGAACGCCTATATTTTCCCCAGTGCCAAAAATGTTGTTGACCAGTGTTATTCCTAAGACTATCTGGTCAAAGTTAGTGTTATCAAAGGCAATACAAAAAGTAAATATAGCATTTGATACTTCGTTTACTGTTATAAAATAAACTTTCCAACTATTTAATTTGTAAAGACGTATAACTTTAATGTAGTAAATAAGTTATTTTTAAAATTTAATACAATGGTTTTCTTTATTAGAAAAAGATCGTGCTCAAAGTCATGTTCACATTACAGTGCTGGACAGAATTATAAACTCACATGAATTTTGAACCAAACTTTACTAAAAATAAAAAGATCTACATCAGCTTTTTACATATCATTTTTCAAACATAAATTTACCACTTTGCTTATTGTCATTCGTATATTTTAAAAATTTTGTGAACAACGACAATAAACTCATAATTTCACTAGGACAAAATTATAAACTCAGCCTTAGAAAACAGAAGTATGGCGATTATTTGTCAAACATTAGTACTTTGTTGGTCCTCCATTGTTTCTTATGACTTCAAACATCCTGTTTGGCTAATCGACAAGTTTATGCAAGTACTCAATGGTGATAGATTCCCATCCTTCCATGATGGCAGTGGTGAGCTCTTGACTAGTCTGGAATTGCCGATGATCTTTATAAAGAAGACGTGCTAATTGTCCCCATACATTCTAAATTGGGCTGGGGGCTGGGGAGCTGACGGCCAACATAAAACATTTATCTGCTGCTCTTGAAAACATTTTTTCATAAGGTTGGAACGATGGCATGGAGCATTACCTTGCTGGAAAGACCAGTTATCTCCACTAAGAATTTCACCATAGCTTGAAAGTTGAGTTTCCAGCAGCACTTTGTATCTTGCAGAGTCCATCCATCCATTGATCACTACCATATCACTTTTACTCTGAGCAGAAAACGTCCCCCAAAACATTACTGAGCCACACCCTTTTTGACGACTCAGTTTAAGCTATTCATCTTGTCTGATGTTATGCCAATAATAGTCCCATCCATCGGGAACATCAAGGTTGAATTTCTTTTCATCAGAGAACACCACTGTGTACCACTCGTGAGTCCATGCCATTTTTTCTCTACAAAACTCCAATCTTGCATTTTTGTGAGCTTGGTTTAGAGGTGGCTTTCGTAGAAATTTTTTGTAGACAATGATGGGAGTTGTTGCAGAACCTGTGCAACAGTGCGCCGAGAGTAGTTAAGTGAAAGTACATCTACAATGTGTCCATCAGAAAAATTGCTTCCAGTTGCCGGTCGTCGAATGAGATTCATCTCGAGAGCTTAAGATTTTTTTCTTCCTGTTCGTTTCTTCGCTTTCCCATCAACTTCCCGTTGTAATACATTTCTGACAGCACACTGGGATCGGTTAAGATGAGCTGCAATTTTCATTTGGGACATTCCACATCCATGCAACATCAATACCGTCCTAATGTCTGTCTCACTAAGCTCTGTTCATCGTGGCAATGTTTTACACAGTATAAATCTGCAGCAGACACTTACAAATAAGTGATTGCAAATACAACCTTTTTTGCAATTTGCATATGATAAAAATAGACGGGCTAACACATTTTTAAGGGTGAGTTTATAATTTTGTCCAAGTGAAGTTATGAGTTTATTGCCATTGTTCACAAAATTTTTAAAATATACGAATGAAAATCAGCAAAGTGGTAAATTTATGTTTGATAAATGATATTTAAAAAGCTGATGTAGATCATTTTATTTTTAGTAAAGTTTGGTTCAAAATTCATGTGAGTTTATAATTCTGTCTCGATATAACTAAAATAATCACGTTATCATAATTTGTACAACTGTTACACGTTTTGTTAGCAGTTTTAGTTGATCATCCTTTCGATCACTTAAGTCAAGCAACGCAAGCGAATGGATTCCCACATTCTGAATACCAAATGCCTTTCTCAAGGAAGATTTTATTACCTCATCTCTATTTTTTAGAGAGATTTCTTAAAGAGCCCACGATGCTTGAAGCTCGATTAAACACAGTGAATCGACATTTCAACAAACACTGTATTCGAAATGTTATACTATGTTAAAAAAGTGAAGGCTTTGTCTACAAAATAAAAGTTCGACATTCATATCGATGGACAGAACATTACTGTAAATAATTATGAAATGCGATTAAAATGCGTCACTTTGTTGAACGTTGATCAAAGGAATAATGCGATGTTTCTGTAAGTATAAGTTCATTGTATGCCATACGAAGTTGCTTCGTTTACGGGTGACTTCTAGGGTGATTGACCGATATTCATTTAAATTTCGTTCTCTGAAGCATCTCCTGTATACAACAATAACCTGCTCACACAATAGAAGAGGTGAAGAGGGAGAAAGTTGGAGAAAGCTCTAAACAACTCTTCAATGAGTCGCGGAGGACATAGGTGAAAACGACTGAAACCATCTTGCATTCAACAACAAAAGTTATTGTGCACAACGGTGGAATAATAACGCTTGGAATCAGTATTAAGATCAGTGGACGAATTTTTAAAATCTGCGTAATAGAAAAACAAAAATGATAAAAATTTAATCAATATAAAAAATAAGGATCTTTTCATAAAAATTTTCATAAATGAGGGATAGATTTTCTAATAAAATTAAATTGAATGTGTTTTGATTACGTTTCAAAAGAGACATTTAAAGAAGCGGACGAATAATTAAGTCAAACTAAAATCGCTCTTCATCAAAAGGGAAATTAGTATTTTATAAAGTGCTTTTTTATAATATGAAGGTTAGCTCATGCTAACATATTCCTTAAAGTCAATAATTTAAAATAGAATGACATTTAATTTAAAAAAAAATTAGAAAATAAAGAAAGTTTCTTTGTCATTGTGTCTGTTGACATGTTGGAATCGCGACTAGGAGAGAAGGGAGGTAAGGGAGTCTTTGAAAGGGGGGTCATTAAATATTCATCAAGTCAGGAGATAAAAACGGAGGCCAAAAACTGAGAACTTTTCTCTCTCATTACTTTCGGAAGAACATGTCTCCTCGGGTAGTGGTTTTTAAACGGCACTCTCTCACTCTCACTCCGATGGTGTGAGACCGCTGTCTGAATTCAATTTACCTGATGTTTGAAACCCGGTGGGTATTGAAATGGAACCCAATTCTTTGAGTACTTTCGAGTCCGAAGATGAGATGGAACTGTAAATCTTTGAAATTCACTCACATACATGATGTATGTAGGACATTAAGGTGATACGTGTGAGCCGGGGCGTAGATAGGGTCTTGAGGTTAGGGTCAGCCCACTGGAGAAAAATTTAATTTTTCTTTCCAAAATGTGCCAAAGACGATTTTCGGGCTAAATTCGCTCCCTTCTTTTATGCCGACCATAATACCACTTATTCACAGGAATAAGAATTCTTCAGATATCTACTTCTGATAAATGCAAAATGGAAGAAACACCTAATCTTAACAATATTTCATCAGTCATTTTTAATAGTATTTACTGGACTGCACCCATTTAGTGAATTATGTAGAAAAAAGTTTCGTGAAGAAATATTTTATGATCTGGTAATTATGTAATTTCTCATATTCATTCAAGAGATTAACGGAGTTCTTGTAGTTTAATCTCAAATACAATGCAAGATTCTATTATCAAACTATTTTATAGAAAAGTTTAATTTTTAAATAGATTTTTATTATTTTATCTTCATATAGAATGTTCAGAGCAAATATTAAGCACCATGATAGAATATATTAATATTCAATTAAATATGCAATAGTATTTAATTATTTAACATTTAATAAATAATATTATTAAATAAATATCGTAAATTAATTTAAAGTAGAGAGAGAAACTAAAGCCATTCTCGTCAGGAAGCTGCTTTATTAAGAGATTTTTTTTACGGTTGATTTTGTTGAATGCATCTTTTATTTTGGGTATACGCCCACGAATTTTCCCCTCCATATTCATTCATTAGGATTCTACTCTTAATTACAATTAAAGACTCATAATCATTTGTTTACGACAAGAAGCATTTTTAAAAACCTTGGAATGTTAATGATGAATAATTAATTTTGGCAAAATAAACCCAAACAAGGTTCTCAGAATTCGACTTTTGTTTTTTTAAATATTTATGCGACTACCATTCGTACTTCCTAGTTATTTTTTAAAAAAATAATCTTATTAAGTAACTTCAGCATTTGAAAAATTCAAACTACCCTTCCCGAAGAAAATATTCTCAGAATGAACCTTAACACAATTTTCTTTCTGCTTTTGAAACTTCCTTCTCATTCAAAAATTTCTGAATTTTTCTTAATATGAGAATCTTGAATGCAAGGTTCCAAACAGGCGAAATTTAATTTACGAGAGAGCTTTCCGTGTTGGCAGCTGTCATGCTACATGCACGAACGAGCACGCAAGGGTTTCCCATCCCGTCCAGCACCCTCTCCCCTTCCTCCCTTCTACCATTCCCCACACTTTCAACTCCACAACCGACCCATTGTAAAAGAATTCTCTCCTCCTCCCCTCCCTTCTTCTGTTCAACAGTAAAAGTACCTTCCGGGGAAATTAGCAAGAGAATAGTAGAGGCGCCCTCTTTTTTGTGTGTTTTTTTTTTCCTCCTTTCCTTCCCTTGGAATTTTTTTTTATATTCTCCTTGTTTTAGGTAATGCACCAAAGGATTGAGATTGTTAGAATCTTGTTAGGAAATGTTCGACCGAAAAATTTGGAGAATTCACCAGAGTTTCTCTTTCTTCAGAATGCATCAAACAGGCTGATCTGTATCTCGAGGGACTGGATTGCAATCTTATAAGAAAGAAAAGTATTGAGCACTAGGACAACTCTTAACTTTTTAAATACGAATGACTTCTATACGAGTTAAACATATTAAGACTGAAAAACATTTATCAAACCAAATGTTGGAGATTTTCTCCAGCAATTCATTTTTACTTCACGAATATTCATCATTTGCCTATATGAATTAATAATATTAAAGGCAACGATATTCTAATGATATTTTGTACCATCAAAAGGCGATAGATGTTTGAAGTTGACGTAAAGTAATTGTCTGGGGACCAAAGAATTGTAAGTATACTAACAATTCATAAATATGCTGAAAAAAGATAAAAGAATTTTGATTCTAATTTGAAGAATGCGTCATATGTCGAATGCATATGATTATTTGTATTCGTTTAAGAGGTTATTAAAATGATTTAGAGAAAAAGTTCGAAAAAGTCGATTTTCTCGAAAGTTCGAATTTGTCACGTAATAAATTTTCCCAACAGAATGCAAGTTACGTTTCCAGAGAGAAGGGGAGGAGTCATAATAAGTGAAACAACATTAATCATTTTAGTTATATTTGGTTGAAATACAACATAAACTGAATTGAAAATTAATTTAAATTCTATTGATTAATTAATTTCTGTAAATTCAATGTGGAAGTTGATGAGTTCATTACTCCGCTATCGAAGTTGCAGTTCGGAAATGATGACTCACTATGAGGGATTTCCGTAGTCGCGAAGATCAGGAATCTCGTGGGATCATGAATCTGCTTATTAAAGAGAAACAAAGGCAACAAATTAATTCAATGGATAGTTATCACTAATGCTTAATAATTCTATTACCACACGCCAAGACGCTGACTGCCGAGTGCGGCAAGCCAAACGGGATCCCGATGACTTTACCGGCTATACTGACTGAAGTACAGTCTCGACGGAGCCTATGGAGAAAATTTTGTAGTCCTAGTCTATCGTTGCACGTGATGCATGAAGCTCCGTCTCCTTTTTGCTGGGCGGACGCTAATGTGCCGATGACCTTCTCTCCTCTTTGCTATATCTGTATAGTAGGCTGTGCCACGGTACACAACTTGCTGTGATTCTTGCTTTACAGGGAAGCTCCCTATTGTTGTCAATATTGAAAGATGAAGAGTTAACTTGCTTAACAGCCCAGTGGTGCGATTGAATAGCTTGACAAAAATTGATGGCATTCACGTAAAAACAAAGATCATCAAAATTTTTTTCAAATCCTAAATCGTGAATAAATGCAGATTCAATGTGTTTTTTTAAAATTGTTGAAATCGATTGAGAACATTAAAAAATATTCATTTTTTTTTATTAAAAATGTATGTTTTTTTAGACAAAAAACTTTTTTCTCATTCTTTTCTGTTTTGTTATGAAATATATACGTTTTACTTTTATCTTTAAAATAAAATGTATTTGTTTGTAACTTTTTAACAAATGCAAATTTTTCAAAAAATATTTTGGGAATTTTAATACTCCTTTAGGTACTACCAAATTATAATAAAAGTTTTAAATTTCACGACATGTTTGTTTTAGAGAGGCCCACTTCAGGAATTCTTAGCCCTATTGGTCCAGGTAATCTTTTTTGACGATGAGGAGTAGTGTGAAAATCCTTCTCTCTATCTTAGGTTCAATGAAAAGGCTGTGGATTTCCCGACAACGGCTTCGCTTCAACCTCGGCAGCTGGCGAGAGCTCCCATCTAATTCCTTCAGGGCGCCGTTTTCTTTTCTTGTGGTGATACTAGATCATTACTCTTTTAGTTGATTCGGTCCGTCAGGCAATCACCGAATTCACCCATCAATTCAACAACAAGCTCATCTCCAACCGTATCAACAACGGATTCAGCTGGCCACCGACCAGTCCTGACCTTAACTCCTGTGACTTCTTTCTGTGGGTGTTCCTTTCTGTATCAACAATGGTGTCAACACGCAATGACCAACACTATGCAAGGATCAACAATATATATCTCATGACCAACAATGCAAGGCAAAGTTTGTGCAATATAGAAAAGTTTCAATTTGTAACAATGCATAGAATTCCTGTTATTGGACGGCACGGCAGTCAGCACACGCCCCCGCACTATGGAAGAGGTCCGTCAGGCAATCACCGAATCTTGTGACTGGTTGACAATGAGATGCGAGGCGCAGTGCTGGAAAACTTCACCCTCAGGCTTCGTCGTGTTGTACAGATTTATGGAGCATGTTGTTTGTGAGATGTGAAATTCCAATGTGCAATGTGTATTGTAAGATCTATATGATATTCCTATGTTTATTACTTCCTGAGTAATAAACCATTAGAATTGTACGTAATTGATTGAATCACCCTGTACTATGCTTTGGAAGGGAACTTCGAAGCGAGCGTCGTCGAGAGATTGCTTCCTGCCTCGATGTCATGTCGTCTGACCAGTATGATCTTACATCCTTTGGGTCTGACGTCATGACAGTAATAAGGAAGGTTGATTCAGCTTTACGAGGAAAATCCGTGATGCAACCATCTATTATGTTCTATCGGATGCCCATGTTGTCGGACAATGACTCTGCATCGATGAGGACAATTCTGTCCAGTTATCCTTTAACAGCTTTCCATAAGTTTTCGACTGCTCTCGGTCGGCGGTTTCCAAATGCACATTTCAGGAGCCTAAAGGCACAAAAGTCCATGGGAGCAGCTTCGGGGCATTTGATAGGTAAAGGATGTGCTTTGAAGTGTGGCTAAAGGTTTTTCCTGTTGGATCCACACATTATTAGCGTCGTTTCCATAGGAATTTCCTCTCTATACTCTGTTTCTAGAATTTTTACTCTTGTAAAATGCCGAGTTAATTTTTGTATTTTTTTTCATTCTACGCACCTCAAGTTTCCCATTGTAGCTGAATCTGGTAATGATTACTCGGATTTTATTGCAGGTAAAGTACCCCTTCTGGTGACAGATTCGGTTCAAATGTTGATACAGATCTACAATATTTATGTAAGGACCACATGCATACCAAATTTCATCCATCTAGCTCGTTGCGTTTTTGAGTCATCGTGTTCACACACAAGCGTATCGGAAAGATAGACCCATGCTTCGTTTAATGTGACCAAGAATCGCCACCGATCTCCAGGCAAGAAATCTTCATACAGCTTCTGGGCGTTGATCTCTCTGCGATGTGTTTCAAACTCAGCTTGTGAACTCGTGCCTTGTCATCAAATCCAGATTCAAATTTTAGAATTTTATTGTCAGAGATGTTCCAACATGTGATACAATCCTAGCTGAGTTTTCCCTGTTGACCAGGACTTTCACTTTCCGAACTACGAGGAAATATTTGAAAGTAACTCCATTTTTTTTCAAAGAAAATTACAAAACATACAGGTAAACAAACTACACGTCTTTATCTACTTTTACACAAAGGCACCTTGACAATATAGTCCCAACGCTGCACCAGTTTCAGTATACCCCGCTCATACAACTCAGTCGGCTGTGAATACAGCCAATGGCGCACGGCACATTTGAGTTCCTTGTCAGTCTCAAACCTCTGACCGCCCAGAAATCTTTTCATGGGACCAAAGAGGTAGTAGCCCGAGGGCGCTAAGTCTGGACTGTAGCGTGATAGAGGTGGCCATTTTTAAACAACTGGTAGTGCGCGTGCGCAAAAACAACTCCTGTTATGTAATGTCTGTGCATGTACTCAGTCTTCTTTTTTGTTATGTTAATTTTTACACAGCGATTATATTTCCTCCGTTAAAAAATAAGTGGCGTTATTTTCTGATATCCCCTCGTATGTTGCTTGTACGACATGGTCGAGGTTATCGTTTCCACACATATTTTTCAGCATTATTGTGTGCGAATTACGTAAAATACATTTGTTTTTATGTATATTATGGAAGCCTGCTCTAGAAACACTGAATCTTTTTTGTTTGCATTATTTAAAGATCTCAGAATAATTATAACCTACGTCGGAAAGAGCTGTAATATAGCCTGGAGGCGGCATATTGGCGAAAAATGAGGAACTGCCATCGTCAATTTGCTTATGCAGGATATAGTCATTTGCATATCTCAGTAGAGTCTGTATTTGCAGCCAATCAAAAATTACCTAGCTTCTAAATCGCTTCCGCAAGTATAAATCAACCTTCTGAAGATTGAAAATCGAAAAGAATGCTATATTCTTTCCTTTCTCATCATTTCCGATCGAATGACATATCACATGCCGTATGTTGCCATTTGAAAAAAATTCACAGTTTATAATGGTTATGTGGCTACTAGACAGATAAACAGATGGTGTTGAACTTGACTAATCCTCCAGTAGTTCAAATATTGACGGAAAATTCAATATTATCTTTAATTCAAAATTGAGATCGAAAGAAAATTAGCAGTAAATGATAACTCTAAGGTTAGTTTATTAAAATTAATATGTGTACGCTTATCTTCAGACATTAAAAACCACAAATCAGAGAACGAAGAGTACATTACCCCCATTTTTAAAACGACAAACTGACGAATTTTCAAAGTTGAAGAATTGTTTAATGTTCATGATTTAACGTCAAAATTTTACTTAACCAACGTTCAACTTTCCTATTAAGATTGTAAGAATAGTTTTCGCAAAGCAGAGAAAGTATATAGATCTCTCAGGTAATGATGTTGATGTCCATCCATATCAATTCAATCAATTATTCAATCAAGAGAGCCTAATATTAATATTCCTCAAAACAAATACTGTCCGCAACATGTCAGTCGTGCATTGTATAATGCCGAGATATGGAAATTAAGAAGCGCGCCTTATAATTATGGATAATTAACTTGCTTTCATTTGGAAAGCCTTAATGAAGAAGCATTACTCAAGGTTTCAAAAATCTTTGTGAAATTGCTACGCATTCCTAAATTAAATCTTATCCCATTATGCCACAATTTTTATCATAATCCTAATTTTGCACGCAATAACATGCAAAGAGCAGACCACGTGATAACCGATAATTTTCCTTACGTAATTCTTTAGGTTCTCTAATTATTTTGAATATGTACATGAAATTGTCACATAAAACAACAATTACATTGCAAACACAGACTTCATTCGAGGAAATGAAACGAAGAAGAAATCTTGTTATAGATTCAACAAATAACGTTTCATAAAGAACAAGATGGTTTGTTTCCCTACAGGATCACCCATTTTCATTTTTGACATTTTCATTAAAAGTAGATTATTTTATGATCAATTTAAAATAAAAAATGAAATTTAAAACCAGATGAGAATGTGTAAGCTATCATTCCTAAAAAGTTTATGAGGAATACAAATGTAAATATCGTGTGTCTCAAAAGTCTCGTGCCAAATGAAAAGTTTATAAATGTTCACACGGTTTCGCAAGCTTATCGTTCATGTTCAAAATGTGCACCATGCACTCGAAGACAATGTCTTGATCCCAATTTTCTTCTGTCACGCGTAAAAGTGTAGCTGAATATCAGGGTGCCGGCGATGAAATTCGTCTGCAGCTTCTCGAGATGTTCTGTGGTGATCGCCACAAAGAAGTATCAGCTCTACACGTTGTTCCGGTGTCAGCAGTATTCCTCTACTTTACTATTTCACCTACAAAATCAAAGCAACCAATTAATCTATTTGGCACGCGACTTTTGGGACACATGGTATATAAATGGGTAAATGTATTTGATAGCATATACGAGGGTGGTCCGATAATGAAAAGTTTGAAAATTATGCTACAACAAAGTACATGGTAATGCTCATTCATTCTTCTACTTTGTCACCGTTTGCATTCAGGCATTTACCCCAGCGTTACACAAGTTTACGCATGCCGTCACGATAGTTGTCCTTGTTTATCACATGCTTTTGCTGTGAATGAGATATAATATAATAGACGTGCTCCTCGTTCATTATGTATCCAAAGCAGGAAAGTCATTCAGCTCTAGAAGAAGAAGCAGGAGTCGTCGTCCAGTGTTAAAATTTTGAAGAAGTTAGCTATCGACGAATGGAACTGGAAGGAAATTACTAGACGAGTTTGCAATCAGAGATACAATGTCAGCTAAGTTTTAATCTTGAAGAAACAATGAACGGATATTGACGGTTTTTAATCAAATAACACTGTACAACAAATTTGAACTTTTTTTTTCTGTCCTTTAGATGAAACTATGTGATTCTGTATAAACAAAAGGTGCTTGATTCATATATCAAAACCAAAAATGGTCCATCACGTACCGTTTTTGTAGGAGACCCACTTGTCAGAGAAATGTAACAGAGGTTTGATTATTAGAAAACATAAACACTACAATGATTCTTTGGCCGTTTCCTCTTGTAGGCATCTGTTGGTGTGTTCCTGATAATAGACCAGCAGTATTCAGCTAGCATACTTCCATTCCATCGTTAAGCTCTACCTGTGCGATTTCATGATGTGAACATGTCATAGATGTAGATAGCTGAAAGTCAGGATCTTGATGGTTTGGGTCATCGGAGGTGTCTTCCTCTGAATCAACGGTATATTTATCTGGAGCTGTAGATATAGGAAGATCTTCATAATGAGGAACTGGTCGCATAGCGCTTCTATATGTGCTACAATATACAGGGTGACCCAAACTTATCCAGCATAATTGTTTAGGAACATTGTATGGTTCAAATGAAACAAAAATTGTCCTATAAACATTACGTTTAGTTTCGATCGTGTGTGAGATATCGACGTTTGTCTATTTTTTCGGAGAGTTGTTAAAGCAAATAAATAAAACACATGAGAGTGCAGATCACTTTTATTCTTCATACTGACAGAACATCACACTGAACTACAAAAAAACTAAAATGATACAAGGGATAAGAATAAGAGGAAAGTAACAAATCAATGTCGAGGAAGCCCCTCAAAATGGTTGCCCCCAGCTACATCTTCGGACAACTGAGTTGGTAGCTGCCACAATCTGGTAGGTGTAATTGCTCGACTACAAGCTTGAATGCAAAACAGGAAGAGTACATTTAAGAATAAATAGGTAAATCTACGTTTTTTTCTAGGAAAAGACTCTAAATAAAAGAAAGTAGAGTGAGGTTAGTACACGCATGTGAACACGGGCTTTTGTCGAACGCGTAACTCGGAAACTACACGTTATAATTAAATGAAATTTTAACGGTATGCATAGTTTTATGCACCCTATTATACGCCCAAATTTCATTATCCTAGGTGTTAAAAAATCTGATTTATTAACTTGTTGATCTTGGTGGCAGCATTTTTATTTCTGTTCATATCTCAGTTAGCGTTCAAATTCGGACCCACGTTCATATGAAACTTTTTTGCTTAGAATCATCCATACTATTTCCCCTCCAAGTTTGTACATGATGTTCCGGTACGCTCTGTAGAAAACATAGAGGATGGATGGATACTATAATTTCCATTAGGAAGGAAACTTTTAATGCCCTTGAAGTCACGCAACTGCTCAAATTACGTGCAAAATCGTTCCAAATCGGAATAAATCTGGAATTAGATCATTCCACGTGTCATCACCCCACATGATGTTAAGATGAGGCTAAGTCAGATAATGTCCACATCTGGTCGATTGTAGGCGTATGTGATCGATTCTCATATTGTACTATCGTTTGCTTGCGATATTAACACAACAGACAGAAATATCCATATAGAGAAGCTCACGAATATGCCTTTAGTGATACTACTTCATTTTCGTCAATATTGTTTGCATTCTCCATTTTTCTCTGCTATCATTCGATGAGAAGATGATTAATGCCATAAAAGCAATTAATGGCATATCAATCTTTCAACTCATATTTACGGAAGTGCGGTCTAATGGAAATATGATATTAATTTTGATGGCCACAAGCTTTAAACTCGGAGATAGATTAATTATTGCTCTCATTTCAAATGAAGCTCGCCTTAATTGCTGCTCTGTATATCATTTGATTCAGCAGACATCAAGGCGTTTGATTACCCGTAATTATTTGTATCACCACTTAATGTTAGGAAACATTCCACTTATAACTGCAGCTTTAGATGGTGCTTTAGAATACTGAAATAACAATTAACTTTATCACCTGCAAGAATAAGGCAAATGGATTAGAAAGACCAAATTTCAGCTTCTGAATTCGATTCGATTAGCCTTCTGGTTGTGTAATTCCTTTATTCTAGTGAAGGAGACATGTCTTTTCTTTCTAGTAAAATGACAGCATACAAACTGACCATGAAGTCATGTGCGTATGGTAAACAAATATTTGACAACTGACTACTATTTCATTTAGCTTGAATGGTTTGACAAGGGTTGTATAGCAATAATCTTAACTAGATTACTTTGTTTTTTATATAGAGAAAATTGTTTGTTTCTAATACAGGCAATCTAAAAATAGCTATCGCAAGGTGTAAGTGAAATGTGCTGTTCTATGCTTTACTTAAAACCATATGTTGAATGAATTAATAAAAAACCCATCTAGAATATGTTATTCGTAAGCTTTATTTGTCGTAAGAACTGAAGTTGGGCGTCGTCCAAATATTTCAGCCTCTTCCAAAGAGGTGCAAGAAAAAGTTGTCACCAGCAGCCTGCTCGCCCGTTCCATAAGGTATAAGTTAAATTTGCCCAAATCAACAGTAGAATGTTACAGGAGGGTAAACGTAATGTCATGGCGATAGTAAAGCCTACACTCTGACCGATGCAACGCAACTACGAGAGGACCTTCAAACATTATGACGGTTCACCGGGAGCTCTGGCAATATCAGGCTGCTGACATAAGCCTACGTTCACTATTGTTAGCGCATAACGTCATCTTGACCACTGCAAGGAAGGACTTTACTGGCAAATGCAACGCTGGAATGTACTAATGTGGTTCGGCCAGTCATGCTACACTCTTTTCTAATCAGATTACCGGGTATAAGGCAGAAGAACAACTTTATCGGAATACGTTGTCCCATTAGTAAATTTCAGTGAAATTAGTGTTTTGATCTTGTCTTATTTTTCATATTTATTATCTTGATGCACTTCCCCTCCTAGGTCACGATTCGGCCTGGAGTATGCCAGAGGTATAAAAATTATCATTTGTTTTTATTGTAAAAAGGGGTCATTATTAAAGAGACTACCGACAAAAAAAAAATTATAAACTATAACTTCATGGTTGATGAAACCATATACACCCAATGCGATCTAAACATTCTAGACAATTTTTCACTTCATACACCAGAGGTTGTTATCACCTTGTCTGAAGATAGACACGTTGAAGTAATGGATTGGCCAGCTGAAAGTTCCGACCTCATCCAAGAGAATATTATTGAGAAGAATTAGATCGCCGTATGCTAGCACCTGAAAGGGTTCCAAAAACACGTCATGAATTGGTCGAAGGAGGAATGAGATTCAGAAAAGGTTTTGAAACAAGATTGGGAGAACATGATGTGTGTAGGCTGTCATTATTGCAAGGGGTAGCGCCACTAAATATTAGATGGTGTGGTTTGTTTTGTTTGGTATTAGCGTCCTTTTCAACTGCTATGGTCATTTCAGGACGGCGTTATAGGGGCCGCAAATTTTGCCTCGCAAAGATTCTTTAACGTGCAGCCGGCAAACGACTACACGGGACCAACGGCTTTACTTCCCTTCCGAAGGAAGTGCGTGACCTCAGGATTTTCCCCCTGAAAAAAATCCTCGTCGTCCTCGGCCGGGGTCGAACCCGCGTCCTCGGGCATCAGAGGCGATCACGCAACCACTGAGTTACCAACTGAAGAAATGGGCACGAATCAAATATAAGCCACCTTTGATTTCCAAGTTAAAAGACAACATAAATGATGCTTTGAAATGGATAGCGATCACTAAACGTACAGCGAACATCAATTTAGGTGGCACGATCAAATGTAAACGTGAACAGTTCCCATTGGTGCCAACCGCTGAGATCACGGCACTTAAATCCCAAGGTGCTACATTTCATCGTATCTTCTATGATTATGACATATCAGAATAGGGAGCACTCGAAAGTCAGCAGAGTGTTCCTCGAACCAATCCAGAAGGAGACGTGCCTTGTGGCAGGGTGCATTGTCCTGCTGGAACACACATCAGATTGGGGAAACATCGTGAGCATGTACGGGTGCACCTGGTCCTCTACGATTGACAGATAGCCACACGCATTCAAATTGCCCTCTAGATGAATCAGTGGACCTAACTGCTTCCAAAAGAAGATCCCCCACACATGTACACTACCCCTACCAGCCTGCTTCCGGCCCACAATAGCCTCCTGCAGTCTCTTTTCATGGCGTTCACGACGCACTCGCCATCGCCCGTCAATCTTATGGAGCAAAAACCTTGACTCGTCGGGGAAGGCGACCTTAGCCCACTCGCAAAGATTCTTTAACGTGCAGCCGGCAAACGACTACACGGGACCAACGGCTTTACTTCCCTTCCGAAAGAAGTGCGTGATCTCAGAATTTTCATCCTGAAAAAATCCTCGTCGTCCTCGGCCGGGGTCGAACCCGCGTACTCGGGCTTCAGAAGCGATCACGCAACCACTGAGCCACCGAGACCGATCCACTAAATATTAGACAAATTTCAATATTAGAATCTGTTTCAACTGGTATCCGATTTCAAGTTTATGATTAATCATTTTTATGCTACAGAGTAGGTAATAAATTAAAGACCGTATGAAAAATTATACGGGATTTTCTGTTACGAGGGTCATTCTCACGAAAATGCTACAAACCATGTACGCTACTTTTGAATTTTTTCAGAAACTTTCAGATATGCTACCAATTAAACATATTTTTTTTATTTATTCTTCATTTAATTCTGTATAATCAGGTATTTATTGTTTTGACTTAAGTGATTTATAAAAGTCTTAATTTTTTTTATTTTATGTATACATTTTATGTATATTGGAATGTTCACTATGTTACAGCCATTTCAAAAATAAAATAATAAATTAAATTGAATCTGGCAACAATTTTGAGATGACTAAGTAGTACAACTTCCATGCTTAGTCAGCTATTTTGGATTCCACAGTCAACAAGCAAGATAAGACTCATTCTTTTTCTCTAATAGTTAATTTAAGTTTTTTAATTACACTAAGTTACATTTAAATTAATGATTAAAAATATTTTTCTTGAAATTGCATATGAACTAGTAATTTTATTATTATTTTTTCATTTAATATTATTTTCTTAATTATTTCTTTTTTATTTTTATTAGAAAAGCTTCTCTTGGACTTAATTGTCCACTCTGTTACATACTCTTGGATAATATCATGTTTTTGCATTAAAAATGAGAAACTTTGTTTGTGTTTTGAGAATAAACTTTATGCTTGCCTAATGAAACAAAATCTTAATACAAACAGAATACCGGACCAAGGAATAAAAAATTTAAAGTTTCAGATACTTATTCCTCTGCTTCGTCAGGTGAGTCCAGTGGTGTAGAGTTCTCTCAATGTAAGGTGAAATGGAAGAGTTAACTTTATCGCGTTCAATAGGTAGTAGGTAGATTGTCTAGCGGGAGTATCTCGATACAAGGTCCTTACTGCGCATGCGCGTGGTAGGATCGAAGTATGGATTAGGGCTTTCTCGTGCACAGGTTTTCTCTTTAGGAGGTGTTGGGACAACACTTCCTAAACATAAGGACTGATAACGGAAACGTCATACATTGTTACCATCTTGAGTTGACCATTGTTAATCCTATTTCTACCAATAATAAGCCCTACACTTGGTCGACTACGAGACTAACGAGAAATACAGGATCCGGCACTGAAAAGTCACCTGACCAAGATAGGTCTATTAACAATCCAATCTTTATTGTTTCCAACAAAGGATAAAACACTAATTGTTAAAATACAAGATGGAAACAATGAAAGTTACATTATTAATAGACCCATTTTGGTCATGTGACTTTTCAGTGCCGGAGCCTGTCTTTCTCGTTAGCCTCGGACTTCGCACGAGTGACGTAGCAGTTAGCTCCACCCCTTGGCAACGCGCCATCTTGGTTCCACACATGTCTTTGCTAAGCACTACATATGCTGATTCTGACGCTATTTTGGCTACACAAGTGATCAGAAAGTCTGCAATTAAACTGCATTTTATTGCTACGTTTCTTATGACGACCCAAAATTAATTTCTAAAGGAGAAAATGATTTAAACTCTTCTTAGCAACGGCTGTGTGGAACCAAGATGCTTTTTAAAAATGATTAGTTATAAATACTTTGATGAACTTTTAAATAAAGAATAATTGGATATGTATCCTCTTTATTCAAGATTCTCCCTTCTCCATTACAGTTTCTACATCATTGCGTGCTCGAATTTTCCCCCCTGAAAATGTATATAGAGCCAAGTTGCTTATTAGATTGTCGCTTGGTTCGTTCGGTCATTCGATCAAAGAGTATGTAAAAGGGAAACAGCCGCCGTCTTGTTCCGCTGCCGAGTTGGCTTGGAGCCCGAATTACCCTGTTTAGACCAAATCTCACTTCAACCGTTTAAGATAGTACAAAATGTTGGCTCTGGAAGAGCAAAATGTTCGCGTAATCGAATCTTACTTTTATTATGACTTCTTTAAACTTACTTTTTATGCTCGCTTCTTGTCCTTAAGTGTTTAGAAATTTACTTTTTACATGATGTTTTTTAGATTCCTCTGGACTTAAGAGGATGCGTTATCTATCTTTTCAGTGCTAATAAGGTATGATTAGAGGCTAAACTTCTATCCATTTATTTACTTTTCAAATTCTGTTATTTAATTTCAATAAAATAACTGTTTGTTTACTTATTTGGTATTTTTAAAAATTATTTTATTCATTTATCATATTCATAAGTGATCGGTGAATGGCTTTTCAGGATGAATTATCGTCATTTAATTTTATCATTCTTAGACTGAATTCTAGTCATTGTGCCTGTCTGAAAGAAGTTAAGACTTGCTGGTAAAGTCAGAATTTAATATATACTTCCATTACTTTTCAACTATTCCAGACTTATGACCATATCATATTTGATTTCTTCAGTCTTTCTTGTGATATTATTGAGTTTTAATGGACATTTGGTTGCAACAATATCAGTTGCTAAGCATAATTCAGTTGAGAATGCTATGTGATATACCCCATAGCCTAATACACTGTAATACCAAGTCTGTACACTCCCGTCGGATCCTTTGGTCTTAATATGCCGTTCTTTTGCTAATCGTACAAGCAGGGAACTTAACGGATGGTACAGAACGGAACTTATCTCTAGCGCCAGCGCATCCGTACTCGACGAAAAAGAAAAGACCCGACGCGGAAACGTCACTTAATCATGGTAGGCCGTGACCACCGAGAGAGAAGGCCTCCACACTGAAACGTAATACATTGTTACATCATGATCATTAAGGCATTGTTATTCGTATTTCTAGCAATAATAAACCCTAAATTTGCCCTAATGCGAGGCCTACGAGATAACAAGGCCTGGAAGCGGAAAAGTCACCTGACCATTGGGGTGCTAGCAACAATCCAACCTTCACTGTCTCCGTCTTGGATGTTAACAATCAGTGTTTTTCCGTTTGTTGAAAACAATGAAGGTTGGATTGTTAATAGCACCCCAATGATCAGGTGACTTTTCCGCTTTAGGCCTTGTTATCTCGTTAGCCTCGGTCCTAATGCGAAGCCAACGAGAGACAGGCTAGGCCACTCAAAAGTCACCTGATCATCGGGGTCTGGGCAACAATTCATCCTTCATTATCTCCATCTTGAATTTTAACAATCAGCATTTTTTCGTTTGCTGGAAACAATGAAGGATGGATTGTTGCCCGGACCCCGATGATCAGGTGACTTTTGATTGCCCTGGCCTGTCTCTCGTTGGCCTCGGTCCTAATGATGATGATTTAACAATGTATTACGTTTCCGTGTGGAGGCCTTCTCTCTCTCGGTAGTCACGGGTAGGACGAGTAACAATATAAGCTTCATTTTTCTATCTTAGATTTTAAAAATCAGTATTTTTTCTTTTGTTGAAAACAGTGAAGATTGGATTGTTGGTCGGCCTACGATGGTCAGGTGACTTTTCCACGTCGTGGCCTGTCTTTTTCGTCGGCTATGCAGCGCATCTGAGGCCATCGAGAGGCAGGCCAGGGCACTTAAAAGTCACCTGACCATCGAGCAACAATCCATCCTTCATTGTTTCCTTCTTGGATTTTAACAATTAGTGTTATTTTCTCTAGGATGCTGGTCCAGGCAACACCACCATTAAGAGAAAGCCTGAGCGCGGAAACGTTATACATTGTTACATCATGATACGAAGTCATAATTTAGAGCTTATTATTGGTAGAAATGCGATTAAAGATGACTTTTTATGATGATGTAACAATGTATGAAATTTTCGCGCTCAGGCTTTGAGTAGAGGTGGTGTTGGTCCAGGCAATACCTCCTAGACAGAAGGCCTGATAACGGAAACGCCATGCATTGTTACATCATCATTAGTAGACCAAATCTAGTGCTTATTATTGGCAGAAATAGGATTAAGAATGGTCGACTAATGATTATGTAACAATGTAAGACGTTTCCGTTATCAGGCCTTCTGTCTAGGTGGTGTTGGCCCAGGCCTGTCTCTCGTTGATTTCGAGCGCATCCGTAGCCAACGAAAAAAACAGGTCCCGACATTGAAAAGTCACCTGACCATCTTAGTACAAGCAACAATGTAACCTTCATTGTTTCCAACAAACGAAAATATACTAATTGTTAAAATCCAAGATGAAAACAATGAAGGCTACGCTGTTGCTTGGACTTTTCTGTGTCAGGGCCTGTCTTTTTTGTTGGCTACGGAGCGCATCATTACGACGTGAAAATTCTCCAGCCATTGGGGCCATCGCATTAGTAGCATCGAGATCTAATACTAACTGGAGAGACACCCACAATGCTGTTGCGTCACAAAAGTGAAGCTTCCGGTTTCTACATCCGCCAATGACTGTGGAACATGTCGTTTGCATTTTGCAACATTGAAGTGTTTATATTGGCTATATATTAAACTGATTTTTTTATAGTTGATACAATACGTTTCTCTGTAAAATTGTTTTCCTATTTCATTAAGCATGAAAATTAAAAAAATTATATTTTATAAAATAAAAAAATTAAAAAAAAATTAATTTGTGCTTTTTTAATATGTCTAGGTTAATAAACACATAACTGTTTTTTTCTATTTTATTATACATTAAAAATTAAAAATTATAAATTTTATGCACATATAAACTTAATTATACAGGGTGACTCAAATCGTGTGTAAAGCAATTTAAGGAGGTATTATAGAGGTCAAGATAAACACAAAAAGTCTTATGAACATGAGTCCGAATTTGAACGATAACTGAGATATGAACAGAAATAAAAATGCCGCCACCAAGACTTCAGGTTCTGTAATGCCTAGATTAATAAAATTTGGAGGAATAACAGGGTACATAAGACTGTGTATACCATTAAAATTTGATCGAATTCCAACCTGAAGTTTCCGATTACTCATTTAACATCATAACACGTGTTCATTTGTTGATCTTGGTGGCGGCATTTTTATTTCTGTTCATATCTCAGTTATCGTTCAAATTCGGACCCATGTTCATTCGGACTTTTTATGTTTACCTTGACCTCTATAATACTCCCTTAAATTGTTTTACACACGAATTGAATCACCCTGTATATGTAAAGGATCATACTTTCCACACTTTCGAACTGGTGGCGCCACCGCACGAAATTTTACATGAACTAAAAAAGAAACTTGCCTCTAGCTTGAGGTAGTTTCAGTGAAATTAAACGCGTTTATCACTACTTAATTCCTTTTTTCCTACCAGTTTTATTTATTTATTTATTTACTAGCAGAGTTACCCGGCGTTGCACGGGAGAATTACACTTGGCATGGAAGCTCTTATACCCTGTTACTCTATTCGAAACTCCCGTTGTTCAGATGTTTCAAACGCCCGTATAGCTTTTTCTGTTTTAGTTGCACAGTTTCTATGGACCTATCCATGTATGCCGCTGCTAGCCTAAATAATTTCTTAGTCCCGTAATCTTACTTTAGATATTCCCCTTGATGTTGTTGCAATTCCCACTCTCGATGTCCTGAAGCAAAATTTGGCCATTCATCGCTCAACCGATCCGCTCGTCCGCTCCTTCCAAACAAAGCCTATTTTTGTTCTCCTCTTCCGGACCTAGGCTTCGCTGCATCACGTCTGCAATTCTCAGAAAAGCTCTTCAACAAATTTAATGCCGACATTTGAAACGATGTTTCTTTTTCAGTTGTTTAATTTGAAATTGGCTAAACAAAACCATTTGTATATTTTTACGGATTTCAAAAAAAAAAAGACAGCATGGACCTTTTAAAACCTTTTTATTTTGTTTTTAAAAATAACTTCACCATAATTCATCATTTTGGTGGAAAATAACCATTCCCCAAGTCAAAAGTGATTTTTTCTGAAAATAAATCCTATATTCTACGCCAAAAAGTTTTTATTATTTTCTTTTATACCTTACACTTTGTGAAACATTCTTTCAGGAGGGGATGGGGGAAAGCATCGGAATGTGGAAGCTTTAATCTTCACTATTCAGAATACTAGCGATTTCTGGCAGTGTTTAAAAATATGAAAATTACTTCATTCTGAAATCCGACATTTCCTATGCAACGACCTAATAATAGCGCCTCTTATGTACAGAAAATGAAGAATACTCTAGTAAATAAAAATGCAAAACAATTTGAAGGAGACCCAAAGCGAAGTCAAGAAAGTGAAGAAAATTCTTCAAACATTTCATAATTACAATGTACAAGTAGAAAAGAGAAGGAAAACTTCCTTTTTACAAAACAATGTGCAGATTGCAGAATTTATCTTCCCCTTTTCTACATTGTAAGTTGAAGGAGATTTTTCCCTTTTCCATTCCGTCTTACTATATTATTTTTTAATTTACCTCGTAAATCTCATCTTTCTTCAGTCAACTGTGGAACATTAGAACTGGCTTCTTACCAACATTAGACCACAAACATATTTCTTAGTACTCAAAGAGCTGTCCGGAACACTTTAGACCACAAACACACCTTTTAACACCCTGCAATCTCTACCACACATTAGACCACAAGCACACATCTCACAAGTACTCCCCGCCACGTTTTCGACCGAAAACACCCCAGTCAATTACTTATCTCTAACGACTCTTCTTTCACTGCTTATAAACAAAAATGCTTATAATTTATTGTTGCATCGAACCATTTGAATTGCCGATTTGGATGCCTCGTAGATGCCGAAATCTAAAAATGCTCCGCTGACTGGGAAGCGGAATTTAGAAAAAAAGACAAAAAAAAAAAAAAATCTCAAGAAAAAAGTAGCTTTTATTGCCTCTAGGACGGTGACTTTTAATTAAAATTCTCGTGCACAAAAATATTACAAGGGACAAAAACTAATAGTAAAACTAAGGAAGGATTAAAAGGGGGAGGGAAATCGAGGGAGCCGAAGGAGAGAGACAGAAAGAACGCAGGGGAAAAGAGCGACGTAGGCTGCCTTTTTAGCCTCCAACTACAACGGGACTGAGAAGAAAAATCCTCCATCGGGTTAGGGCTTTGAATATCTGAAGAGGCAGATCAAAAACTTTTCCCTAAGTTTTTCGTTCCTGAATTTATCGATTGTTCAAAGTTTACGTTTGGCGTGTGCATGTGGGAGAGGGAGCGGCGGAGGTTGTGTTTTGAAGTCGTTTTGAGCCGGTGGTGGTGGTGGGTAGTGTTTTTTTTTTTTTTTTTTTGCCTGCCATGAAAGTGATCACCCCCGTGGACGCACTTGAATCATCGATCGGGCATTCGCTTCGTTTATTTAGGAGGAACGCTGTATTAATATTTATCGGCTTCCACTTCCATAAATCACGTTATTTTTAATAATCCGTTTGGAGACTGCAATTTAAATTACACTTGAATTTTCCCCCTATTTTAAAACCTTTTGCAAATGAAGGCTTTTAGGTTTTTTTTCAACATTAAAACAGATTTTGGCAGAGAAATATATAACTTTGCCAGAAAATTCATTAATCATTACAAGTTCTTATTCAATTGCATCTTCAAACAAACTTTCTTACAGTATCTATAGATCTATCATAATTCTAGATAATTTTGATTATAGCAAAATAAAATGACACTGCACATGGCTCTTCATTTGGTTGCGTATAAAATAAATCAATCTAGAAAAATTAGAATAATAAACACAAATCAACTCTAATTTAATCAGTCTGTAATCTTAAAATGCTCGAGTGCCACAGGTGAATAACGTTTGTTCTGTGATGATCATTGCCCATAAGAAATAATACATTCAAGATGTGTTGCTCGTTAAATTTCTTAAAAATTCACTCATACCTTGGCACTATTAGAAGCATTCTTAAAAGTCGAACTGACGAAGAGCTGAATATGCTAGAAACTAGAAATAAGTATGAAATATGCGATTTGAAAAATTATTAAAACAGATTCGGGTAGTTATTCACTCAGATATTTTGTGTGATGTGGCCGCCCCGATTGTTAGGGCGTAGGATTACAGTTCTCGCAATCCGTCAGGTCGCGGGTTCGAAAACCACTGCGAGCATGGATGTTTGTGATTCTCCATGAAATATATAAAAAAGATAATAGTCACGTTTAATTCTCTGGATTTTGTGAAGATATTGGTCATGTGAAAGGGCGCGAAATGACCTATCTGTTGACGCGCCCATAAAATATAGCGGACAAACGAACCAGATATTTTGTTAGGATGAAGTTCGGAGAAAATAAATTAGTAAGAACATGTATGATAAAAATGTCACGCAAAAGATGCATTACCCTGTCAGTGCAATTAATTTCTACTTAAAGGTCATTGGTGAATAAAGAAACATTCTGAGAGCAAGCAATAATTTTTTGCTTAATGAATTATTTCTGTATCCCAAAGGAATTTAGTTAAATAAATATGGGAACTGTTCCTATATGAATTTTCTGATTCCATATCACACACACACACACACACACACACACACACACACACACACACACAC
>JAHWFO010100092.1:582335-615586 GCA_023313115.1 Rhysida immarginata
CACACACACACACACACACACACACACACACACACACACACACACACTGACTAATGAATTTGAAACATCTGTTTAATTTTTTATTGGACCCCTTTGGTTCGAATTACCTCTTTGGCAAGGTGTTGAAGTACTTGTAAGGCAATGAAATACCAGATGTTTACCAGACATTCCTTAAGATTTCGCAGATTTGTTAGAAGATCTTGCTGTACAATATCGTTCCAACATGTCCAAACCATTCTCTCTGGAGCGGCCATGGTAAATCACGGAAGTCGTCTTCGTGCAACAGTACCATTACAAGAAGCCGTCACATGCATGGTAAAAATGTATCATTGCAGCATGGATTTGTTCGGCAACAATATTCAGGTAATCTGTGGAACACATCCAACCCTCCTTGAATATGAAGGAGCAGTTTCATACTAACAGAAGAAGCTCCATGCCACTAGAACCTTGAGATGTATTGCTTAAACTATTCTGGATTAATTGCTTTACATGGCTTCCGCCAAATCTTCTGTATACCGTCACTAGAAACAAGTGCCCTCTCGTTATTCGTCTGATCGCAAGCTCTTCATCCAGTCTTGACGTGTCCAGTCACGGTTCCAGTTAACACTGTAGGGTAATTTTCCTCTTCTTTTCAGAAATCAGGGGTTTTCGTACAGGCTTGCGACTGCCGATTTGGATCCGCTTTAATACCGGACGTATGATTTTTCCATAAGAGCCTTAATGGTAGTGATTTTGCCATAATGGTCGGGAACAGCCTTAGTTAAGATCATTTGTTATTTGTTGCACCGTGGATGTCCAGTTTCTCCGTATACGATCTTGCTCATGATTAAGTGTCTAGGAGTCATAGTTACTCCATTTAGCCAGAGTCTGTGGATCTTAATCCCAAGGAATGAATATTCTGAATAAGCACCTTTCGAGAATGCAGTCGGCTGGCTCATTGTTTGAATCGTAACTTCAGCTAGACGAGCACCAACAATGAGTCCCTTTTCAAAGTCAGTTAGGTCCTTCTTTTCCCCATGCTGATCAAATTCTATGATTAGACTCATCCAACTCCTTGAATCAGATAACCTCAAGATATCTTTACACGTTTTTAATTATCGGCCTCGGTGGCTCAGTGGTTTGCGTGATCGCCTCTGATGCCCGAGTACGCGGGTTCGATCCTGGCCAAGGACGACGAGGATTTTTCAGGGGGAAATCCTGAGATCACGCACTTCCTTCGGAAGGGAAGTAAAGTCGTTGGTCCCGTGTAGTCGTTTGCCGGCTGCACGTTAAAGAACCCTTGCGAGGCAAAATTTGCGGCCCCTATAACGCCGTCCTGAAATGGCCATAGCAGTTGAAAAGGACGTTAATACCAAACAAACCAAACCAACCAAACCACGTTTTTAATTCACTAACCTGTGTGTGTATGTAGCTTTCATTTTTCGATCGGGAAAATTGGGCCCAGACTTTAAGAAAATTTTTTTTATTTCTACTAATATATTCAATTACTGTTCCTTTTTATTGTCGTACGGCAATTGTACGCACTAAAAATTATATTATTATTGGATGCAGCTGAGAGATATTTATTAAATCCATGACAGTAATTTTGCATATTGAAGTATTCTGCTGATTCCAAGAAATTCAAACCCACTACTTTATAATTTTTTATCTAGCCATCTGCTGTCGACTCTTAGTGAATCGGTTGAATTTCTTTGAATGAATATTATGTCAATAATGTTATTTTTAAAAATAATGAGAAGCAAAGGTTATTTTCTGTTCTTACAAAGCATTCAACCTGTTGCTCAATTGCAGACAAACACGAACATAATTGATATAATTTTCTAAGTAATTTTCTAAGTCAAAGTTTATAAAAAGGACAATATTTGTTTTACCTTCACCTAACTGGAAAATTTGCAAAAATAGCAACACGCTTTACTACAAGTACAGATAAATTCAATTAGTTGTTATTTTGCAACAACACGAGAAATATAAACTCAAAATACAGAAACTTTTGTTTAGTCAACTCTGTCGTTGCTCTCCTCCAAATATCTGCTCGTTGATCGGCTTTAGCAATCTTGGAATATGGATGCAAATCTGTAATCTTCCCCCTAGAGACAGAGTTAAAAATCATTTTAAAAGATCATTGACCAAATCTGTTGAAATTTGTCAACAGTAAAAGTCTTGAAGTTTGCAAGTCTCAGCATATTTGAACTACATTACACTCAAATTTTGATTTTCCTCCAATAAACTGTAAGAACGAAACATCAAGATTACGACGAAGGGTTTCATTGATTGTGCGCGACCATATTATTAATCATAGTAATTTAATTCTGGGGAAAAAAACAGTGCCACTGGCATATTGATTGAATTTATATCCTTCATTCAGAGACTGTTTTCGTCGACTGGAGAACAAACGAAGTTCAGCGCCACCCGCCATCCTGTCCTTGAAGAACACGTTTTTGGTTCGGTGCCAACGGATTGGGTTCTAACTTCTCTTGTTCGCAGGAAACGAGAAGTGTCAACGGTTGCTCTTGTTGCCATTTGAGATCATTTTCTATCGAAAGAACCTTGACCCTCGGGGTTGACATGAAAACTCCATCACTCGAAAAAGAGTGAGCGGAATAGAAGGCAAACACAAATATTATGGAATGATATTAAGGAAATTCGGATTTTCTCTTTTATGGCCGTGAAGAGCCTCTTTCTGATTTCCATTAAGAATTATGCGGAACTAATCCACCTGATTATAAAATTACTGGTTGCTGAATATTAAATTATTGCCAACCCTCTTTGACGTGTAATTGATAAAAGTGACATTAATTTAAAGATGAAATGGATGTTATTTTCTATTTCGAAATAACTAATTACAAAGCAATATTTGCGTAAGCTTTCAAACAACTTTCAAAGCTACTACAGATAACTTAATAAATCTGCTGCACAATTTGAATATTTCGAGTAGTGGAATTCCTTTACATGATGATTTGTTTTAGAAATTCTTTGCAACATTAAAAAAAGAAACTAAAGTAAACCCCTGAAAGCTTTCTAATCTGGAGCCAGTAAAATTTTAGAAACTGTTTAGTTAGAGTTTTATATAGAGATTTATATTAAAGATAAATATTACGAGAAGCATACTATTGCTTCATCTGCTGAAAAATTTAGTAAATGTCTTTCATTAGGAAACTTAACAGTTGATTTCATGTTAATGTTATTATAGTGAGTGATGATAATAATAATGTGGCTTTTTTCATTTGCTTGGTGCTTTACAGCAAAGCTTATTTTCATGGTTTCAGGCGGAGCATTCGTACACCTTATAAAACCACTTGAATAATATTCATGAGTAATAGTCGTTGATCAGTATTTTATGTTAATAAATATTTATATACTATCTACTGGTGACGATTTTGTACCAGTCGTTTAAAAAGTCATTAGTTCCATGAATGTGTTTTGAGAGACGATCATTATATTGTGACAGAAAGAGAGCCATGAACACAGGTGTTCATGGTAGGTAGCCCCTTTCAATGTATGCTTCAGATAATTAGACGCACTTTTCCAAATGATTCCAAATGATGAATGGGCTATTGGAGGCCATACGTTTAGAAGGTCTCACTTCGGTTGTTGAAAAAGTATCCCACCTCAAACATGACCGCGTCGTTGTCTTGAAAGGGCCTTCTGGGTCAACAGAATAGATGCTCCTTTCGTAAATCCTAGATCGCCTGCAACTTTCATAATCTCTTTTGCTGAATGAACAGACGCATTGTCCTGGAGATTCCACGGTGCTTCCTGAGCATTCCACGGCGCTTCGCCTAATGGCGTCCCGAAATTTGATCAGGAGGTCAACGTAACAGTTCACATTTATTTTATGCCTTGGGGAGCATATTAACAGTTAGGGAATCCCCAAAATCACTCTGCATCATTTTCTCTTACGGCAGCTGGGGTGCTTTTCGGTGAGGAGTTGATGGTGGAGGTTATAATGAGCTCTGTTAGGAGTATTTAGTTTCCCGGTAATAATACTGCTGGGTGCACTTATCCGTTGTTACCAGCTTGTTCAAAAAATTGTCTGCATCCTACCTTATTCACACATGGCTTCCAACGTCCATCGCTTGGAGATGTTTGCCGAACAATCTGGTGCATATGTAAAGATGCATATCATTATCACCAACACTAGTGTCTAGAGGGTGAATACAAAAGTCTGAACCCCCCCTTTTATTTTTTGAACCGAAGCAGATATGTCAATTTTGATGAATCCAATGAATAGGAAGTTGTGGGTGGCCTATCCCATGGTGCACTTTTTATCATCCCAAATATGCAAATTAAGACACATTGAAAACTTATCTCAAAAACCAAGGGAGACAGAAAAAAACCCAATTGCAATCTTGTTCAGCATAAAAAACAAACAAAACAAAAAAAAATCATCCAAATCGGACCAACCAATCACCCACAATCACGTGGTGAACTGTTTGTAGCTTACAAACAGTCACACTACACAAGGAAAACTGAATGTTGATATTTCCACCATGTGAAGCATGCAAATCAAAAAATTAACATAAATTACCATACTCACATTCACTTTCATATGGAAAAGCAAATAAAAGGCATGTTTCAGCACGCAGAAGACAGAACAATTCCAGGATGGCAAGCTACACTGTTCCGGAAATGGTCAACAAGATCTTCTGCTTCGGAGAGGCAAGGAGAAACCTACATGCTGCAGTTAGGTTGTATCGAGACAGATACCCTAACGAACGCCATCCATCTCGTCAAACAATGCGTCACATTATTCAAAGATTCGAGGCTACAGGGAATGTTAATGCAGAACGAGGACGATCAAGGGCACAAGGCGACGAGGATACAACAACACTAGTTCTGGCTGCAGTTGCTGCAGATCCCCACACAAGCAGCAGAGCAATTGCTGCAGATGTTGTGTGCCATCAGAGAACTGTTCTCAACATTCTACACGCACCCATACCATATTCATTGTCACCAGGAGTTACTGCCATTGGATTATGTTGCTAAGGCCGCCTTCTGCAACTGGTTACTTACCTGCCTGGATGACAATCCAAACTTCATTCATGAGGTGTTGTGGACAGATGAAGCCCATTTCACCAGGGATGGAGTTATCAACAGGCACAACCATCATCATTGGGCAGACGAAAACCCACGATGTCTGCGAGAAGCAACTCATCAAGTGAACTGGAGAATCAATGTGGGGTGTGGATTGTACAATGACACTGTGGTTGGACCGTATTTTTACGATGGAACACTGACTGCAGAACGCTACCGGGCTGAAATTCTCAAACGTGGTAGTCACAGACTTCATTGACAATTTGCCATTGGCCTCGTATCAGCGCACATTGTTTCAGCATGATGGAGCTCCTCCACATTACGGGTTGGTCGTTCGCGAGCGTCTAAGTGAGATGTTTGGACAAGAATGGATTGGCCGAGGAGGACTAGTTCGTTGGCCACCCCGCTTCCCTGATTTTCCACCACTTGACTTTTTCTTGTGGATACCTGAAGGACAAGGTTTATGCTACGCAGCCCCCCCCCTCACTGGAGGATCTGGTTCAACGAATCCAGGAAGCGTGCCGAGGAGTGACACTAGCCATGCTTGCCGATGTTTTGGCGTCAGTTAGGTTCCGTGCCCAATTGTGTTATGGTGCCCACGGTCGTCACATCGAGCATTTTGTTGATTAACTTTATTTTAAAACTGTTTGAAGTAACGTGTTCGTGCAGTGTGACTGTTTGTAAGCTACAAACAGTTCACCACGTGATTGTGGGTGATTGGTTGGTCCGATTTGGATGATTTTTTTTTGTTTTGTTTGTTTTTTTATGCTGAACAAGTTTGCAATTGGGTTTTCTTCTCTATCCCTTACGGTTTTTGAGATAAATCTTGAATGTGTCCTAATTTGCATATTTGGGATGATGAAAAGTGCACCATGGGATAGGCCACCCACAACTTCCTATTCATTGGATTCATCAAAATTGACATATCTGCTTCGGTTCAAAAAATAAAAGGGGGGTTCAGACTTTTGTATTCACCCTGTATAATTCTCTTCTCACGGCCTGATTGTTACAATTTTATGCTTGCCTCTCGTACAACTATCACGGAAATGGTGGGCGAATCATAACATTCACAAGCAATATCTGATGGGATTTTGGAATAATAAGGCTGAAATATTCAATCTTTGCGATTGCAGAGAAAACTAATGGAAGACTATCCATATGCAGTTACATATCACTCATTTACGATTTGGAAATATGAGATTCTCTGTTAGATGTGAATGAGAAATAGAATAAATATCGATCTTTAAAAGTTGTGGAATATTTTAGAGTGAACTTGGTAATTTAATTCCGCTCTGGTGATCCGTTTCAACGAGATAACGATTATAATAGAATAAATAGAGAAAACCTCAAAAATAAAAATAATTTAAATAAAAATTTATAACTTAAGAGAAAAATGAAAATTAAACTATGAACTTAAAAATTGAAACATAAAAAATGCAATAATTTTTCTACCGAAAAATGGAAGGAAAAATTCTGCGACCTAGATTCGAGCCATGGTCGACGCCTCTACCAGTTGGGCTGTCGCAGACACCCGGACAGCCATGCTGTCACAAGGTGTCTTAAAGACAACCAAGTTGTCAAGGTTCAAAGCCCAATGGGAGGGGGCACCTGGCTCACAGATCGAAACTTCTCCTAGTCAACCATCAGAAAGTTTGACGAACTCACAGATAAATAATTAAATATAAACTGGAGATGACCTCCAAACATGATGTAATAATTTTTTTCTATTGAAAAATTATTACATCATGTTTGGCCGTCATCTCCAGTTTATATTTAAGTAGCTGATATAACCGGCGTTGCTCGGGCTGTTTTTTGATGAAGTTTTACAATATCTGAAAAGTCACCTGACCAAGATAAGTCTAATAACAATCCAATCTTCATTGTTTCCAACAAACGAAAAAACACTGACTGTTAAAATCCAAGATGGAAACAATGAAGTTTACATTGTTGCTAGACCTATCTTGGTCAGGTGACTTTTCATTGCCGGGGCCTGTCTTTCTCGTTAGCCTCGCTGGATAACAGGATACCGGCAACACTTCTAGAAAGCAAGCCTGTGCACGGAATCGTCATACATTGTTACAACATCATAAAAGTCAAAATTTAGGGCTTATTATTGGTAGCTATACAATTAACACTGACTTTTTATGATGTAACAATGTATGACTTTTCCGTGTATAGCCTTCTTTCTAGGAGGTGTTGTTACCAGCTAACCCTGCTGCTGTAAAGTGTAGAAATGACATTGCAATTCAATAACCAATATTTGTTGTACGTGTTTTGGATACTATTCATTTATATAACAATGAATGAATTTAATTATTTGGACAATACTTCTGTGTAGACCACATTTTTAGTGAAAACTCTGTAGTCTTTCTTCAAGTTGCCTTGTTCGTCACTTGCAGATACTTTACCCTGACTGTCTCGAACTTGGTTGTTCTTGAAAATACAAAGTAAAGTTGGCCATGACTGAATACTGGAGATGGCAAATAAATGCCAAGTGAATTCAGTGTTTGTCCGTGGCTTTTGTTGATCAACATTGCAAAAGAAAGTCTCAATGGAAACTGTTTTCGTCTTAATATAAACGGAAGGTCAGGGTCACTTGGTGCAAGAATGACTCTTGTAATAAATACCCTGATACCTTTAAAAGATCCTGTCAGTATTTCACAGTCAATGACTTTTGACATCATTTGCTTCACAATCATTCTCGTGCCATTGCAAAGAGCTCTTGTGGAATCAAGGTTTCTTAGTAGCATGACTACTGCACGAACTTTTAAGTTAAATCTATGAGAAGGCATACCTCCGGGAGTTAAGCTATTTAAGAAATCTGTAGGATAGTTTTCTATCTCCTCGGCATTTGCAGTATCTTGCTGAATCGAATCTATGCTCGTGTAGCATTTCAAGTCAGACTGAATTCGTCTAAGGACATTTTCATTCAGTTGAAGAGACTCATGGTTTTTTGGAGTTAAGATTGCACGATTTGCGATGTGTTATCTTCAGGTTGGACGAGTTAAGGAAAAGCATCAACAATGCATTCATTTTTCAGCGAATAATTCCCTGTACAGTATGTTAACGGCATTTACACCATGATGTGGGGCTATGGGTGCTTCATCCCAAATGATGACTTTTGCTTTCTTCAGTTCTTTTGCTGTATAACTTCCATGTCGAACATTACAGGTGGATGTTTCGTTAATCGGGACAGGGAGCTTGAAGAGGATGTGAGAAGTTTTGCCTCCCTCAAGCAATGTCGCTGCTATGCCCGTAATTGCACATTGAAAAACTAAATCACCTGTGCTACGAACGTAATGCATAATTGCTTCGTAAAGAAAGGTTTTACCACTTCCTGTAGGCCTGTCAATAAAGAAAAGACGTTTTGCTAAATTAGGATTTTTAATTGCTTTCCTAATTTTTTCGAAAGACCGTTTTTATCCTTGACTTAGTATTTCGTATTTTTCATCGCATAGAGCTTTTTCGGTGTCTGTGTCGAAATATTTGTTTGAGTGGATGTGCTCGTCATAATTGCCACGTGGAACCTCGAGCCCAAAATGTACCAATGAATTTCCGTGTGTCTGCAACACAGATTCTATTTCTTTGAATGTCATATAGAGAGCTTTCTCTCCGTCAGGAAAGCGTCTCTTATAGTCTCTATAAGATTGTCTTTATGTCTATCGAACAATTTGGCTGCATCAGATGGTTGACACATGATGCAGATAAATGCAAATAATTGCTTAAGCTGTATTGGCATTTCATGAGTTGCAGCCTCATTTAGGCAAGTATCCCATTCCGAGTCAACATCAGTTAGGCCCCTTGAAATGTAGGCTTCCTCGAAGGTTGAATATGGAACAGGGTTTCCTTTAACAGTTCTTAAATCATCAAAAGAGGTGGCTCCTCGAACATGTAGAAGGAGAATTCGGAAGAACCATTTCTCCCTCGCTGTGGAACTTACGGTAAACATCCTACCAATTATAGTTTCAAACAATGCTGATACAAAAATGCCATCAACAATGCTGATGCAAACAATGTATACGTAACCTTGGCAACATAGCGATGACATTAGCCGATTATATATATAGATTATTTATAAAAAATACACTTAAAAATACAATTTCATCTCTCATTATTACCATCGTGAAAATACGGTGCTGAAGCAAAAATAAGAAAAAGGAAACCTTAGAGACTCTTCGATGAACTTTGACAGATGAAAAATGAAGACTCTAACATTTCTTGTTTCCCGTGAACAGGTGAGAGATGAAATTGTATTTTTAACATGAAACCTTTTGCTGCATTATTTATGCTTTCAGTTTCAATTTTAAATTGAGCTGGACAGGTTTTCTGTTTTATCCTTTGTTTAATCTAAGCAATTTTTGTTGTTGAGGATTTCTCTATTCTCCAATTTCTTCAATTGTTCTTCCTCAATTATCACTAGAATTTCTTTCACTGCGAACTTCAGAAGAGTTGGTCCATGAGTGAAGTTTCGTAAAGTGACGAAATAAAAAATGAATCTCTATAAATAAATGAATTCCATTTTGATTTGCGTAAGGCAATAACGAAATGCTCTGCAAATCTTCGTAGATATGCACCTACTTCAGACGCAAATTAGATCCCCCACCCCCTACCTTTTCTCTCCCTTCATCGTCATTCGAGTTCGTTTATCATGAACGATCAGTTAGCGTTTTTGGGCGTCGAGCCTTTTGCCACGAGATAAATCAACCGGTGTTTTGGGCGCCTTTGATTGCTTTCTTACCTGCCGGGAGAATTTAAGAGCTACTTTTCGCATTTGTTTCCCGTCTCTATTGGCTGTGAATGTGACCAGATGTAAAAGGTGGGGGTTGAGGGGGATCTATCAGTGATGAGTTTCTCTCTCCTCTTAATACCTTCGGCTCATTCGAACGGGAGGGGAGAATTGTTTCTGCCTGACATAAAATGAGACTTGTGCCGTAATGCGTAGAACGCTGGATGTGTTCGTGTGAGAGAATGTGTGAAGTCCTCGCGCAGATCATATGGCACGAGGAGACCGGGGTTCCCAGCGAGCATTGTGTCGGCCCCAGGTGTAATGACTGGAGATAGGGGGAGCGAACGACGGAGGGAGGAGTGGGTGTGCTTTGGAGAAATCAATAATCATTTCCGTGTTGGGCCCCTCTTACTGATGGTTCGCCCAAACACAACCCTAACTGGATTACACCTGCCTCGCAATCCCCACCAGCCATATTACTCCTCTTATCTTCTCTATACTTTGTTACATTTTCGTGTCGCAATTCCCCATGTTCTTCCTCTCCCACCCATCAAAGGAAAAATATTTGATTTCAAGTGGAAATGTTGACAATAATCAATCACCAAATGGCGAATGGTTATTAAGGATAAACAATAGCACCCGCCGTTAGGGTCACTTTTCCAACAAATAAATGGAGATAATAAGTACACAAGATCCTTAAATTTGTATTAAAATTGTGTTTGATCAAGAAACTACTCAACCTTCAATAAAAACATATTAAGAAAATAACGTTTTTATCATGTGTATACATACATATTTAATATTTGCGAATGAAATATGCTACATAAGAATGAAAAGAACAAAAATAACCCAAAACCTTTACAATAAAAAACAATAGAGAAATACCGTGAAATGGAACTAACTATAAAAGGATAACCTCTAATCCACAAGAATAACTTACAAGTAAACCTTCTCTGGTATGAATCTGGTAGCCATATGGCAATCGATAGAGCACGGTTGACGTATTAATACCTGAAAATCCTAGCGGTAGAGTGCTAAACTAAAGTGAAGTTAACGTCGGAGTTATATCAGTTCCAATTAAAGACACAGAAATGACACCAAAGCACAGCAGAAATATTAAAGGCAGTTAACTACCTGAATTCTTTACTCGATTTCAGCTGCAGTAACAACACTTCATATTGAACAAACACAAATGTTTGACTTCAAGTCAAAGTTTTATTGTGAAGCAGTCCAAGGGGGATTCAAGTCTTAATAAAGTCTGTGTGAAGGTCACTAGCAATTGCATGTCAGAAACAGACATTCGGCTTATATTGCGCATACTTCACAAATGCAATGTCCTCGCACTTGTCATTGACGATAGTGTCAAAACAGAAGTCCACGGGAGAAATCCACGGCTCCGGCTTCTCAACAAGATATCCACTCTTGTAAAATACATACCTGATCATATTTCTGAACTTCGCTGCACTGAACAGGTGCAGCATGATGGCCTAAAAATTCAAGAACTTGTCACGGTGCCAGATGGTCAATTTCCTAATTTGCTTCTAAATAAAACTTTGACTTAAGCCAAACATTTGTTTGTTTGCTTAATTAGCAGTCTTGTTACTGCAGCTAAAATCGAGTGCAGAATTCAAGTACCAAAATGTCTTTTAATTTTCTGATATGCTTTGGTGTCCTTTTTCTGTCTTTTGAACTGATGTAGCTCTCATACGCTTCCTTATTAACTTCATTTTGGCCTAGCAATCAACTCTGCTCTATCGAATTTCGCATGTCTCGTTCGGTTATCCGATTCATATCCAGTGTTTCTATTTTGTCCTTATGGATTAGAGGTTTTCACTTTATAATTTGTTATAATGATACTTGCTTTAAATATTAAATTACGAGGGGCATTCAAATTTGACCTGGACATTATTTTTTGTAAATTTCATTGTTGTAAAAATCTAAACTTTCATTGTTGGGATGGCAACTACCGCCTGTCATGCAAATGCAACACCACTCATCCGGTTGCCATGACAACCGATTGTCTGTTTAAACAAAATGGCGGACAGCGATGAGTCGACTAAAGTGGAACAACGAATAATCATCAAGTTTCTCCACAACGAAGGTGTGAAAGCATTTGAAATTCATCAGAGACTTCAAAGACAGTTCTCACTGGATGCTTTGTACTTTACTTCCTAAAATAAATGAATAAATAAATAAATAAATAAATAAATAAATAAATACATAAATAAATAAATGTTTGTCTCGATCACCCGTCTTTGCTTGGAGCCAGAAATTCGAAGGAGAGCGAGAATTCATCGGCAATGAACCTCATAAGGCAAGGCCAGCAACTTCTCTCAATGATGGCATCATCTCACGAACAAATGAGCTGATAAGGGAGAACAGGCGGATTCATGTCCGAGAATTGGCTTCAATATTGAACATCAGCACTGACAGTGTGGAGACCATCATCCACGATAAGCTGAAATTCAACAAGATCTGTGCCAGATGGATCCCTAAGCAACTCTCCAAGGATCACAAAACTACCCGGGTGAAAATCTGTTCCATGTTGCTGCAGAGATATGACAGGGAAGGTGAAGCTTCCTAAGGGGTGTTGTGACCAACGACGAGACATGGATTCATCACCATACTCCTGAAAGCAAGCGTGCGAGCACGGAGTGGCAACAATGATTTACCACGACCCAAGAAATTCAAGATGATACCATCGGCAACGTAAGTGATGGCGACTGTATTCTGGGACATTAAGGGTAGCATTTATGTCGATTTTCTGGAAGAAAATGTACTTTACTACTGTTATATTTTGAGGACGACCCTGAAGCCGGCACTAAGGAAAAAGCGACCAGGACTCTTTACCAGTCTTCTTTGTTTTCTGCAAGACAATGCCAGACCACACACAGCCAAACTGACTATGGACACACTGACGGAACTCAAATGGGACCTCTTACCACATCCTCCATATAGCCCGGATCTCTCCCCTTGTGAGTATCACCTTTTTGGACCATTGAAAGAGTTCTTGAGAGGGCAGAGGTTCGGTCCTCAATGAGGAAGTAAAAAAGACTGTCCTGATATGGTTTCGACATCAGCCTGAAGATTTCTACAGAACCGGTACTCAGATGTTCCCAGAACGCTGGAAAAATGTGTAGAGAAGCAAGGAAAGTTCTTTTGAGAAATAACTGGTGTGTGTGTGTGTGTTTGTAGTTTCCTGATTTTATATAAAAAAAATAAAGTCCAAGTCAAATTTGAACGCCCCCTCGTATTATGTGGCGTATTCAATAAATTTCAGGAGGCAGGCTTGTACAGATAAACGGTGTTCAGGATCTTAGCGAATTTTATGGGAGACACACGTAATTGTATGGTGAAGACGTTGTATACGTGCATATGCTGCTAGAGGGTGTAAGTGTCGCGCCTGGTTATGTGATGAGAAGTTACGCAAGGGATGAGAAGTCGCAGTTTAATATCGCTGGAGAGGTTGATGTGAGTGTCGGAACTGTTCACACCATTATCAAGGAAACATTACAGTACTGCGAAATGGGTGGCCCATCATTTGGAACCAGCACAAGAAGTCTTCCGCATGGCCTTGGACGTTTTGGAGCGCTATCATGATGAGGATTTTTTGTCAAGACTTGTCACGGAGGGACGAGAGTTGGTGCCACCAAAGTCTGCAATGGAAACACCCAGAATCACCACCACCCCAAAATTCAAAGTCAGTCCGCAGTGTAAGAGGCGGTTCGGAATTGATTCAAACAACAACCAAGACCGTCTATGAAAAGGATATTTTGGCGTGGGATAATTGCTTGAACGACCACGGTCAATAGTTTTGAAATAAATTCAGTCGTGTAAGTCCCCATTGCGTTCGGTCTGTTACTTATTTTCGCTAACTTTGTATCACAGTTTAATTAGATGACAAAAAAGTTGTTTGGTTAGTAATTAGTATTACTGATCAGATATCTTGAAATCTAAACTGCGCTAATGCTACTCTACACACAAACTTAAGAAATTCACTGCAGTAGCTTGTTTCGTTTTATTATATTTTACGTTTTTATCCAATATAAAATAAACAGTATGTGAAATTTCTTCCCTACAATAGCATCTTTTACATTACAGATATTTCGAGCGTTTTAACTTTTTTTCGGTTCAAATTTTGGAATATTATATCTCTTAAAAGTATATACTTAAAAGTTTGAAGAAAACATCAATACATCATTTCAACTTTCTGTTCACTGGCTTTTTTCAGCTCTGTTCAAGACTTCATGCGAAATGGTTCTCCGTCCTTTTTTTTTTCAGGGTTTCTAATTTTATTGCTTTCAATCGTAATTTCATTTTTCCCTTTTCCTTTAATCGCTTTCATTTCTAATATTTCTTATTTCATTCGGCGTTTCCTATTTTCAATCAATACTCTTCCCTTCCGTAGCTGAGATTTTACAAATAATTCCCCGTGTAAAAGGAAATGGGGAGGGAAGGGGACTAAAAACGCTTTATAAATGCGGAGGAGGGAAGAGTTTAAAAAATAATAATAAAAAAACATCATGGACTGGAATCGGGAGAATAATGGAAATCGATGCGATTTCGACGGAGGCAGTGAACTCGCTTGTTGTTCAATCGGTTTTTAAAAATGTGATTTAACAGAATAAAAGAGAAAAAAAAGAGATTCAGAGAAAACTGAAATAATAAGAAAGGGGGGGAAATAATTTTTACTTTGAAGAAATAGAAAGAGCAAAATCAATTTGAAAACAGTCGCTTGAGTGTGTGTGCGAGGGAGTGTTGCCGTAGAAAAGGGGAAAAAATAAAGGAAAACAGACCAAACCAATCCTCCCCTCAACCTAAATATAACAAAACTAGTGAAGAGGGAGAAAGACGGTTTCATGTCTGTTGAATTGGTGGGTGGAGATTAAGAAAACCTAAGTACGCTATACATAAGAGAAACAATTCCATATCGATAGGAGATGAAGTGGAATTGGGTTGGCTTTGCAAGAAAATATTTTTGCTGAGGAAATTTGGCAAGCAATAATTTAATCTTTCTCTAATATTCAGTAATTGATTTTTGGTACCTTAAATGTATACTAAAATGTGAGCGGATACCACTAAGATGTAGAATTTCTTTTTTTAAATTTGCGTTTAAATTCAAACGAAACAGGCGTGGCAATATTTTTATTCATGATACTAAGGTCCACAAGGCAGTTTTATTAACTTAAAAAATATGTTTTAAAACATTTATAAAATGCATTCCTATAAATCAGTACACGATAAAAAATACAATTAATCCAACTTCTTACATGTTATATAAAAAAGTTGCTCTTCGACTCCACTACTTCTTATGTGGTAGCCCTGATGCAACAGCGGTAAACAAAACGGGGAAGGGACAGAACAGAAACGGGTAAGCCGTTCTTCTTACGTCAATTAAATTAACTGGGAGGCAATGTCATCGGAAGGATAAATAAAACGGCTTCATTAAGTTGTCTGCGGGAACCGCAAGCACGTGTAACTCGATTACGTTGTGCCCTTGTAACTTGATTGTCCATTGGACTTGTGTATACACAATGCATCCGGCGGATAATTAAGTAGTGAAAATCGGAACAGAAATGAAACCTGTAAAGCAAAGGGCAAGATAATGTAAAAACACATAAAAACATATATCACGTGTTTATATTTGAAGGATGAATAAAGCGATAAAACAAGCACTCTCCTACAAACGACGATAACTTGAAGAATGTAATTCTACTGCAATTTGATTTTATTCAGATAGATGCACTGAGAAAATGGCCAAAACAAGTTATGTTTAAAGAGCAAGGAGATAGAAGTTGTCTTTGTTGATTCATTACATTAAGAGGGCAATATATTGATTTTTAAATTTCTTAGCGTATTCTACCAAATATTAAATAAATTTTATCAGCCGAAATTACTAAGGAGCAAATGTTACCCCTTTTTTGGGGTGTGAAATTATAGAATTTTCTTAGCTCTATAGGAAGCGTAATGTATTTTGCTCGTTGCAAAGATTTGAATAAGCAAAAGTTTCTTAGCAGTGAAGTGAGTTTTAAAAGTAGATAACTCTCTAGATTCTTTACAATTTTACTAACGCACTCAAAATGCTAGAAACTTGTTAAATAGCATTAATTCCAAGATATTAATCCTCCCCGCAAGAAAGGTGCAGAAAAGTAACGGAAGTACTGTGTTCAAGGAAATTAATCCCCTTAAAAGGAGTAAAAAATGAGGGTAAAAAGTACTCCTAAATATAAGGGTTAAGCGATTGGGTATAAAAAAATGGGAAGTAAAGAAAGGTAAAAATTGAGTTAACATAGCTCCTTCTTTACCCTCTTTATCTATTTTGTCTTCTTTTTATCCCCACCTTTTAATACCATTTTTTTTATTAGAAACTTGATTTTTTCGAATGTAGTATTTAGTAATGTTTTCTTCAAGAATTGTATGTTCTTTCGTTTTTCATCATTTCTGATCGAATGACATATCACATGTCATATGCTGCCATTTGAAAAATATCTATAGTTTCTACAGATCACGTGACTTAGCAATCCATAAATTTGGTCCGACCCCCGAATCCCCAATGCATAAGGGACGATCAAGATTATACTTCATACCTAAAGCTTTTTATTTTTCACACACAATTTCACTCTTTCACATACCTAAGCTTATTATCATATGGACCGGAAAGACCCCTCTAAACCCGACCCGACTCCAGTAAACCACTCCAAATCAAAATAATGAAATAGGATATGTCCATAATCACTAACACACCAAATTTTAACCTTCTTTATAAAAGGATATGAAAGAGACATACGAACACGGTAAAACCAAAACAATTGCTCCATTCTTCCGCCACTTAACAAATATAAATTTCTGTTTGTATTTAATTGAATATTTTTATTTTTTTAAAAAAATATAACAAGCAATGATGATTTATTTTATTAGTGCACGAACAAAATATTAAAGAAAATTAAAGGCAATACAGATAAAGCAAGATAAAGAAAGCAAACAACAATGCTTGGTTTGGTTTGTTTGGTTTAACGTCCTTGTCAACTACCATAGCCATTTCAAGACGGCGTTATAGTGGTCGCAAATTTTGTCACGCAATAGTTCTTTAACGTGCAGCCGGAAAACGACTACACGGGCTTTACTTCCCTTCCGAAGAAAGTGCGTGATCTCTGGATTTTCCCCCTGGAAAATATCCTCGTCGTCCTCGGCCGGCTGTCGAACCCGCGTCCTAGGGCATCAGAGGCGATCACGCAACCAATGAGCCACCGAGGCCGATCAATGCTTGGTTGTTCTTGATAAAGTAAACTTATTTTTGCTTAATTTCTGGGTCCCTTGGTTATTTTATTTCGCTTCAAGTTACTGTCACCCCACTGGAAAATGAAAAGCCTACTAATTGATTAATTCTGTAGACATCTATATACAGGGTCGGGACACATTAATATGACCACCTCTCCTCGAACATGCTGGAACGTCCCATGGTATGCAGATGAAAAATGATTGCATATCATTAAAAGCTGACAACAGCATCTGTTAACACAGCAATTGTCGCCGTCATGGGCAGAGCAAGTGACCTGTCGGACCTCCAAAAGGGGATGAGTATTGACTATCGGGCCAAGGGGGGCAGCATTTCAGAAACGGCCACCTTTGTGAACTGCTCTAGAGCTGACGTTGTGAAGGTGTACCGCGACTGGACGAACCAGACAGTTTCGAGCAACCGAAGAGGTAACTGTGTGGCCCCAAGGGCCATCGATCCTAGAAGCGAGCATCGGTTACGGCGCCTGGCTAAAGACCAATCGGCGTGCCACTGTTGAGCAACTGACACAGCAAATGAACAGTGGGGCCATTAGACGTGTCAGCACCAAGACAGTGCAAGGATCCCTCTTGAGGTTGGGGCTCCGGAGCAGGCGTATGGTAACAGCACCCGTGTCGACGCCTGTGCATCGCCGAAAACGCCTCCAATTTACATGGACTATCGCCATCAGAGACTTTCAATAGAGAGACATGCCATTTCATTATTTTTCCATAGAAAAAATGTAATATGCTTTTAATAGGCGCCCTCTAAACATTTGCAATGAAACACCCAGGCCATCCATGAATCCATTTGAGGCGAGGCATTATTGACGTCACGATAAAACCTGGGCGTGTTCAGCCAACGCCTCCTATAAAGAAAGCCTCGGCACTGAAACGTCATACATTGTTAGATCATCATAAGTCGACCAAATTTAGAGCTTATTATTGGTAGAAATGCGATTAACAAAGGACGAAGTATGATGATGTAACAATGTATGACGTTTCAGTGCTGAGGCTTTCTTTATAGGAGGCGTTGGTTCAGCTAAATTTCCGACTTCAATTGTTAGACATTGCAACAATTGAAATGTCAATTGCAACAATGTCTAACAATTGAAATCGGAAATTTAACTGAACACGCCAAGAAAAAACTTTCGTTGTACAAAGTTTTTTCAGTTTAACATTTTTTTTACTTATGTTTTTAACTTTAAAAGTATTTTCTGGACATCTTATATTTAAACAGAAATGGCAAAAAAACATTTTAAATTTCAAGCAATTTTATTTTGTGTTGAAAATAATTTTTACAAAAGTACAAACTCATCTATTCCTGTTAAAACTTAAATTGCTAAATAGATTTTATAAATATTGCTTTATGTGCATTTATCATGCAAAAATATCGACATAATTCCTAATGTGTATTTTATAATTCCCATTATCAGAATCTAAAGATGATAAAATTGAACTATGCGAAAAATGAAATATACAAATGCTAATGAATCTCACATATACAAATCTCAGCTAGTTCTCTTGACTTACTTGACTTATTTCCATCAACTCCTAGGTGGAGCATAGGGCCTCAACGAATGATCTCCAGCCCGATCTATCCAAAGCCTCTCTCTTCGCTTCTCTCCATACTATTCCCACTCTCTCAAGTTCTTTCTCCACCGTTCGTCTCCATGTAACTCTGGGTCTTCCTCTCCTTCTCGCCCCTTGTGGATTCCATTCCATTGCCTCTGCTGCAATGCCCCCTTGCCTTATGGCATGACCTATCCATCTCCACTTTCTTCTTTTCATCTGGATATTCATTGGCTGTTGTTCCGTTCTGCTCCATATCTCTTCGTTTCTTATTCTGTCTTGCCACTTCACTCTTAAAATTCTTCTCAAGCATCTATTGGTAAAAATTTGTATTTTCTTCCTGTCGCTTTCAGTCATTCTCCAAGTTTCACAGCCGTATAACAAAACTGATTTAACATTGGAGTTATAAATTTTTAGCTTTGTTTTTATTAGCAATGCTGTAGATCTCCATACTGGATTGAGTTGGACAAAAACTCCTTTAGCTTTTCTTATGCGGTTTTCGATATCTTGTGTTGTACCCCCATTTGTTGTCATCACGCTACCTAGATATGTAAATTCTTCCACTCTTTCTATTTCTCTACTATCTAGCATTACCTTGTTTTGATTTCGGTAATTAATTCTCATCTCTTTTGTTTTTGAGGTATTTATCTTTAATCCAACTTTCCTTGCCTCAACTTTTAAATCATTTAATTTTATTTCTATGTCTTTAAAACTCTGAGCTAGTAGACATAGATCATCTGCAAAATCAAGTTCTTCCAATCTTGAGTTAATTTTCCACTGGATACCTCTTCCTCTATTTATCGTCTTTTTCAACGCACTGTCCAATACCATCAAGAAAAGTATTGGTGACAGCAAGCACCCTTGTTTCACCCCATTCTTGATTTCTATGGGCTCTGATAGTTTTCCCTGGTGTTCAACCTGGCAGGTATATCCTTCATACATGGCTCGAATTAATTTTATGATTTTATATGGAATATTATATTCTTTCATGGCATTCCAAATTGCCTCTCTCTTTACAGAGTCGAATGCCTTCTCAAAATCTATAAAGAGTAGGTATAGAGTTTCTTGGTATTCTGTAAATTGTTCAATGATAATCCTTAGTGTGCTGATCTGGTCAATAGTTGACCTGTTTTTACGAAAACCCAGCTAGTTCTCTTGCTGTTTGTTTTTTTTTATGCTTTTTTGGTGGTGGTGTGTCGAGAAATGGTAATTTTCTTTTGACACTTGCAGTCTTCTCTTTCTGAAGTGACTCTTTGGGATCATCTTGGGATGATTCATAGTGCACTTCTGATGTACAAAGAGCGGAAGGGGCATTGATGATCTGTTCTTGGTATTGTGAAGTGGATGGTGAAGGTTCATGGTGCTGTGAAGTGGATGGTGCACCATGAGTTGATGTTTTCCATGTTCTTGTAAAAATGGCGGGAACTGCTGATTTTAATAGACGGCTTCTCTTGCTGGCCTTATGAAATTGTTCATTTATGAAATGTGCTGCACATAATACGTAATTTTTACTGAATTTTTCAAAAGTTTCAGTAAGCAGGTCGCTTCTTCCATAGGCTGTTAACCATATTTTGCACCTAACAATGTCAAAAATATAAAAACTTTAAGTTAACGACAGCAATAAACTAAGAAAGTATAATTATGCATATGTAAGTAATAATATAAAATGAAAAAATACGAATTGATTTATTTTTGAAAAATTTCGTTAATCAATTTCAAAAGATTTTTATTTGGATTTTTACTATCTTTATTAAAATTAAAAAATAAGAATCAAAAACATAATGTAATGAATTTCATAATTTATAATAGGTAAAATTGCTTATTTAGGATTTAATTTGATTTTTTAAAATTTTTGGCGCGTTTTTTTAAAATAATCGATATAGCTACTTACTATAGTAAAAAATTATGATGACAATATATTTTTGGCTTTTAACAATATATTAGATTTTAATAATCAGTGTTTTTTCGTTTGTTGGAAAAAATGAAGGTTGGATTGTTGTTAGGCACTATGGAAGTTAACAATTTATACATTTACTGTAAATAAACGTACGTCTCAGGCTCCGTTTGAAATCTAAAGAATGAATGGTGCTTTACACCACGACGTTGGGCACAAAATTTTGCAGCACACCGTTGACCAGACATGCCTTAGTAAAACAATCTGACGAGTTCTATGATGGTTTTCGCTCGTCGATTTGATCGTTGCTAAACTTTGAACATCTAACGAAACTTATAATCGAAACTATGACGTCGTCGTCGTCGTTACAGCACCATCTGAACATATCCAATGAAACACCTAAATGAAAATTAAGGAAATGACTTGTCTCCCTATTGAAAGTCTCTGATCGCCATTGGACCTCGGCCGAGTGAGAAAGGGTTGCTTTCTCTGACGAGTCGCGGTTTTTGGTGAACAGAGTGGACGGACGATGGAGAATTCGCCGAGAAGCATCTGAGAACAGGCATCTCGACACCATCGTTGGCAGACTACAGGCTGGTGGGGGAGGTGTGACTGTTTGAGGGATGTTTTCATGGTATGGTCTGAATCCACTGATACCGCTAGAGGGTACACTGAATGCTGTCTGTTATCTGACGATCGTCGCAGACCAGGTACACCCCTACATGCCGACAGTGGTTCCTCAGGGTGATGGTACCTTTCAACAGGACAACGCTCCCTGCCATACTGCCAAAATTGTCCACGACTGGTTCGAGGAGCATGAGGATGAATTCAAGCTACTCCCATGGGCACCAAACTCCCCGGACCTCAACCCCATTCAACATTTGTGGGACTATCTCGCTCGCCATGTCCGCAAGCTGGACCCTCCACCACGCACGGTGATGGAATTACGGGATGCACTGATCGCCAAATGGTCCCAGATACCTGCAACCACCTTCCGAGGACTTATTGACTCTCTGCCACGTCGACTAGCTGCTGTGCTTGCCGCCAAAGGTGGATATTCCGGATACTAGCAGGTGTTCATATTAATGTTTTTATACTCTTTATATGTAGGTAAAGGAGTGAAATTTGCTATGCAGATTCCTCTAGGCAAGATCTACATTACTATGAAGTTTATGCCAAATTATTCTCCTAGTGGGTTCGAAGTTGTGGGGGTATGGTCGCAAGGTCTTTAGAACTATTAACGTTTTCAAAAAGCAACATATTGCATGTGATATGTCATTCGCTCGGAAATGATGAGAAACTAAAGAATTTAAAATTCTTTTCTAAATAATAAGCTCGAGAAAATCATTTTTACATTAAAAAATTGGGGGAGGGGTATAAAATTAGGATAAAAGGGGTAAAAAACCCGTCAGATCTCTGCTACTTTCCTACAACCTCTTCGGAAGGATAAATTTCTTGCTTATTTATTATTTTCAGTTATCGTTCTACCTTTTATTTAGCCTTTCTTGTTGCTTCAATTATTTTATTTTATTGTTTTTGAATACTTAAAATTTTCACTTTCCATTGCTTATAAAAGTAGTGAAACTGAAAGAGTTCATCAAAGTTTATAAATTGATTAAAAAACACCATTGAAAAAAAAAACAAAAAACTAATATATTTTTACCCTTATACATTTTAAAAACTTGTACTGGAGTATCTAGTAGGTTGGATATGATAGACCATCAAAATAAGTTTAAAAAATATAAAATTTCCTTTCATATTTAAATTATGCAGAAGGGTTGAACATTCATATAAAATGTGATACACGAATGTATTGTGATAAATGTTACAAATGCGTACATAAAGCTCGAACAATCTATATCTACATGTGCATCGAAACCTAACATAATTTCCGCTGTAATTTCAAACCTTTGCACAATCACGATTTCAAACCTTTGATTTTGAAATGACACTTTCAAAATTCGGGATAAGCTATATCATTAATCGGAATGATTCAACAGAAAGATATTATCGATTTTATCAGACTAATTGTAGTTATTTTCATATCTTAACATTATTATTCCCATTTATAAAAATTAACATAATGGAATTTTTCTCAATGATAAAATATAGGTGTGAAAAAATTTACCATCAGAAATTCTATGATGATGAATTGAATTACGCTATGGATTTCAAAATATTTGTTTTCACCATCGGAGAAATATTAAACAAATTTTGCAGTCAAATAACGTCGATCACATCGTGAACGAAGATTAGCTACTGATGGACAGATGTTAACTACTGCGTATTTGCAATGAAAATGGTTCAAATGTCCAAAACACGATGACGAACTATCGAACATTTGCAACAGTATGTTGAAATTAAATACGCTAAACATAAAATTCCAAAGTTGAATGTTAATCTTTCAGAATTACAACTTGAACAAAAAAATTAGAACCAAAATAATAAAATAAAGTGCACCAAATTATTAATTCAATGGAATAAACCTGTAAAACATTGAAAATTTTTTTTTTTACCATAAACACATTCGTAGAAGCTGCCATCTGAAACTTCTTAATTGATACCGCACCCCCCCCCCCCTTACATTAGCTTACCCAAAATTTACTGGTAGGATATCTAATATACTTTCTTAAAATTAGAATATAATGAAATGGAGCTTCAGAATGATGAACTCTTCCGAGAAGTTTCCGTTTTACGGCTGTAGAGGTAATTTTCATTTAATATTTGTAAACTAGAATGAAAACTAGGTTAACCAGCTGATTAAGGAGAGTTAACTCTCGAAATGTATATCTGTGGCTTTGAATTAAATTTTACTGTTGTGGATTTGTGCTTTTTGTTCCTGTTTATCCGGTTACAATCACTTTCCCCAGTATTTTGGCTATATATTCTTAATATATTTATTACGGTAATTATTGAGTAAATATTCAGAGTTGGATATCGGATATTTGAAGTTGTCGTTTACAGTCAGATGTAAAGGAAAAGATAATCAACCGCAGATTATTTATCTATAAATTAAAAGTCAAAATTTTCTATTATTAAATGACATTTCTTTATTCTTTACCCGTCGTGATTAGATTATTTATACGGTGGATTACAAATACTAAAAGATATTAGGCTAACTTAACAGTTCACATTTATTTTACCAATATCATTATTGACAATTGACAAGAAGAAATGTAACAAAACTAAATCTAGAACAATAACTATTTACAATTTACTTCACTGCAAAGCATAAAAATACAAATTTTTTATTTAAAGGAGAAAAGTTAATGCAGCGACCGTCAAGGGAACTGTTCAGGTTTTTTAAATCTGTTTATCTGTTTCCAAAATCACGCTTTGCATTTGGAAATTGCATCTTTATTTCATTATTTTTTTCCTCTACGCTGATGGGCTGTTTATATGATTGGATATTTAAAGAATTTCCAACTTAATCTTCGATCACTATTGATTTCCCCAGAGATATGGCATGAAAATAAAATTCTCCCGTAGAGAGCACTTTACATTTAAAAGTATTCACAATGAAAGGAACGAGAGCAGCCGATAATGTTAAGTTTTGAGGAGAATTTCAAGTAAAATTTAATCCAATTTTCATGGGAGAATGGATTTACAGAACCCCTATCAGAAGGCGGAGAGGGTTGTCTGGTCGGCGATTGGTGTCGGCCTTTTTAATCTAGAGACTTTCCGAGAAATGAAATTAAATTGATTTTAAAACTCCTCAGAAGTTTTTTGAATTTTATAATCCGGTTTGATATTGCTGAGCCGAATCGATCAGAATGAAATTTTATGGATGTTAAAAAATTGAGTAGAATGAAGTCTACATTAAAGACATCAAATAAAACATCATTTTAATTTATGTTACGTAAAAGCTACATAAAGAAAAGCGAAAAATAAAAATTTTAAAAGAAATTAATCTTTTAAAAAGCTTTTAAAATTGCCTTCTTGATAATGTTTTTGCCTTTGTGCGATGTCAATTATTGATCGTGCACAGATTGAAAATTTCATTATAGAGATTTAAATTCTTCAGACTTTGCAAGGTTATCCAATACGTAAGACTCGTTTTAAAATTTTATTATTAGAAAGTTCGTTGCTAAATATAAAACAGTGTTCAGCGTGAAAAGCGCTTTAGAACAAAAACGGATTATACAGCCACCTACCGGCGGCGCGCATATTCAAAGAAAGCGAATTAAAAGAAGCTAGCACCTTAATTCTTCAATGGGAGTGACAGCGATTAATAAAAAGAAACTTTCCTCGTGCCTAACTACAGTACACCTACAGTCCATCCAGCGAAAGAAAAATTATGTCAAAGTCAGGAAATTCAAAATTAGCCAGTTAAAGCGATGTAATCTATCCTAAATGACTTTGATTGGCTAATTTTGAATTTCTCCGTCTTGACAAATTTTTCTTTCATTGGATGGACTATAGAGATAGGTCCAGGCCGCGAAGAAAACCTCATTACTTCACATGCAGAGTACAGGCATACTTCGACTTACGTCGGTAAGGAGGATCTCATACCCAAGGCATTGATTTTCTGCGTTCTTCTAGTCGTGCTCCATCATAGAAAACTATGGGACCCAAACGATTGACGAGCGATAGCTGTTTGTTGCTTAATTTTTTGCTGAAATTCGTCCAGTTGAATGAAGGCTGTACTCGTCTGCAGTCTGTTTGGCCATGAAGTAAAAACCAAAATGCACCGCTCGATACGAATGCGCCAATAACTTCCACCGTTCAGTTCGACGCAAATAACCTATCTGATGACATAAACGTTTCAACATCGATTGATAGAATTCAACCCATGTAGGTCCATAATGAGCCATAACCGTTAACATTAACACCTTCTTCATCAAAGTTTTCTCTGTCCATGATACAGAGGTCAGACCTTCTGTGGGTGTCATTCGGGTTTGAGTATTTCTGTTGCTGTTTTCCCCTTTATTGAGCCACTGTAGCATTCGCTTTCTGTTGTCATAAATCACCTATTTTTCTTTAATCGTATGGATCCAATGCAGAAAGGAAGCGCAATCACATACAGTGGAGTCAAAAGTTTAGCACCATTTGAGTAAATCTCATTTCTTTTATTGATATCGTACATTGTAACATGAGAGGAATAACATGTCGAACAAATTATTCGTATACATCAAAAATAATTTTATTTCGACAGAAAATTTTTCATTTTAAGTTAGGACACCTTGTTTGGCCAGTACCTTGACTTTGTTACCTGGCCATAAGTTTAGAACCAATGATACAACTTTAAAGAAACTCAATATTTTGTTGGATAACCAAAACTTTTTATTACAGCTGCACATCTCTTATTCATTGAGTCAGCCAAAGCAATGCAATACTTGTTTGGAATTCCTTCCCATACTTCTTTTGCAGCTTTAACTAATGAATCCTATTTTTGAACTTTTTTTAGTTTCAATTTTCGTTTTAGATCATTCCATAACATTTCAAGAGGATTCAGGCGACTGAGAAGGCTATTTCATTACATTAATGTGATTTTTCTGAAATCACTCTTTAACGATGTTGCTGGTATGTTTCGGATCGTTATCCTGTTGAAATGTCCATTTTAAAGGATAAAGGCAAATTGTCGTCAACGTAAGGCAACATAGTATTTTCAGGAATGGGTTTATAGATGTAGCGATTCACCTTTTCATCAATCAACTTCAAAGGTCCTGTTTCTCGCCGAGAAAAGCAACCCCATACCATTATGTTACCACCTTGACGGTAGATGGTAAGGCAACGAAGGTCATATTCTTCTTTTCAGCACTTTACATACATTCTTCCATCACTGCCAAACAAATTAATCTTTGTTTCATCAAAAAATAAGACACATTTTGCCATTTTTGATTTGTCCAGTTCAAATGAGCAGGCGCGAGTTCCAACCTGGCTCTTCTCTTCTGGAAAGAGACGAATGGTTTCCTTCTTGCTATTCTGCCGAACAAGCCAAACAGGTTCAATCGGCGTCTAAAGGTTCTACTGCTTACAAAAGACATTTCCAAATTCTGTATACTCATGTTTATGTCTCTTACAGTCTGACAATGGTCACTTGCTGCTAAACGATAGATATGACGGCCAGTTCTTTCATCCGTTTTTGAGGTCTGCCTTTTTAGTCGGTTTTTGAAATTCTTCGTTTCGTGTAGGATTTGAATAACACGTAGGATTTGATGTTTTACTTATATTCAACTGTTCTGTAATTGCCGAATAACTTAATCCTTGATCTCTTAATTGTTTCACCCGTAATCGAGTTTCTGCAGTAATATTCTTTGCTTTTCCTATCTTTAAAGAACATTAAATTATATAAGATGCATTGAAAAGCATAAATGATAAACTTTATAGCTTTTCACCTTATGTTCGCATGAAGTAACTTATCGGTATGCTCGAATGCTTTCATCGATTCTAAACTTTTAACCATCCCATAAAAATGGATCTAACCATTTCATGAGAAAAATTCCATAACCAGTATAATATTTTTTTGTAAGATTGATAAATAGCAACTGTATTTCACGAATCAAATCAGAAATGCTTTTTTATCTTGAATAATGTGAAAGATATGTTGTACACACGAGGTCCTAAATTTATGGCCGCCACTATATCTTTGGAGGGATTCCGTATTTCCAGATGTCGTATATGCGTTTGGTATTTCCTACTACGATGCATGCTAGTAACAGACTCTGCAAATCAGCCTTGGTGAAATCGGAATAAATAAATATGAAAAACCCAATATAAAACTATTATTTTGCTTGAGGCCATATTCAATATGGGAATAATTATAGAAGAAAGTCTTCAATTGGATTGCTGAAAATACAAATAGACCAAATCATATATTTGACAATCATAGTAATTTAGAGTTAAAGCTATTATAATTAAAAAAATGAGGAATGATTTATACAAAGTGATCATGTTATTGTGTCTAGAAAAAACAATATTTCTTGCCTTAAAATTTGGTGTTGGCCCACAATTGGTGTTTATCCAAAATTTATTGGTCTATTTGCATTTTCAGCAATTCAATTAGTCTTAAAAAAGTTACTCAGAAAATTGGTAATTATTTGAAACTGGCAAATAGCAAATCACACACCTCAACTACCCATTCTAGAATGTTTGTGCCATCCAGGGATTGAAATTTGAAACCGATGATGAAATCTACCGCCACGGGTCAGGCAATAGAATTGCAATCCAAAAAGTATTTCATCAATTATTGTAAGAAGTTGCCATAGGATTTTTTTCACTGCATAACCATTATAACGCATCTCCCCCTCTAAATCATTTCAATTATTTACATTGGATTTTAGAACAATTGTCGACTACAAATATGATAATCGTTATTAGTCATTTTATAGTTCTTTCCAATTATTTCATAGTTGACGCTTCTAAGGAGATTTTTAAGAAAACACTTATTGGTCTTTCAACTTTTAGTCTAAACAGAACATTGTTATAGTGAACAATTTTTTATATTAATTATTTTTCTCACTCAGTTCAGTACAATTGACTCTAATATAGCTTACACGTTGAATTAATGCTTGACGTCATAATGTTTTTTCCCGAGGCCTTGAAGGTAATGGCTTGCCCCTCCCCTGCGCTCGTGTCACTGGAAGATGCATACCATTTTAGTACAAGTCTTCAAACTTTAAACGCGTTTTACTGAGAATCTATTATTTTTCCCTATTCCACAGTAAGCTATGTGGACTAAGAGGCAATTCGGTTTTATTATTCGTTTTTTCCACAGTTTTCCCTTTTTATAAAACTTTGGTTTTATCTAAAAAGTTTGATCGATGTCTCACGCAACTGCTCAAATCACGTGATATAATAGCAGTTTTACGTGCCCGGTCTTTTTTATCGTTCAGCTTTATTATTTAAAACAATAATACCATTGTACCATTATAGTAAACAAAATTAACAATGGTAACCATGAGCAATCTGAACATATCACGTGATTTGTGCAGTTGCGTGCGGCATCGATCGGACGTTTTAGACACACCCTTTAATACGAAAATGACAAAACGGGTAAGACTAAGAATATGAGAATGTCACATTACTAAAATAAACGAACCCCTTTATGTTAACATTACTTCTGGTGACTTAAAATTATAAATTTACTGCCCTTCGATAATGGTACCCTTCGGTTATTGGGTTTTGGCGAAAATGTATCATTATTGGGAGAGATCAACTGCCGCTTATTGATCGAATTTGATGGATGAGTTTTTTCTTCATATATTTCACTGTAGCGTATTGAACAAATTTGAAACCTAGAGAGCATCGACAAATCGATGATAATGGAGTTACGGCTCTCTCTCTCCTCTAGTAGGTGTAATTACTTTGTGGTGTAAATTTGGCGTCGGGTATGTCATCGAGCTCCATCGTGAAGTCACCTCAATGTTGAAATCGTTTTTCACTGAATTTAATGAGGAATTTAGTTTGCATCATTAAAAAAAGAAGCTAAAACAAATTCTGGACACAACTAATCTGCATGAAATGATTAAAGGAGTGCATGGAGGACGGTCTAAAGCCTCTGGTGTGAACACGTGTATAAAATGAGATTTGAAGAGGAATTCTCAACCCTTTAATACTAATATCCCTCGGTCTTTATGGCGTACTTCACTCAACCCTTTTCAAACATTCTATAGGAGGACTGTTATAAATCAATACCCCTTTCCAGTCCAACCCCACTTTCTGTCTTTCTCCCCTTATGGAGCACAATTGAGAGATGGAATTTTTTCCCCCGCCACCTCAAACTTATAACACCTGTGGTGATGGCGCAACTGAAACCATTAAAGTTAATGTGTGATTCAAAAAATCTATTATTCATATTTTCTGCTGTCCTGCGAAATAGCAATTTGTGGATCGCAGGTAAAAGGTGAAGATGTGAATGGAATCATTCATTGTTATCGCACTCGGCTCTAGCCGGCCATGAGTCAGTTACTTTGTGGAATTTCTCCAATGCCTTTAAATAATGTTTCGGGGGTTCCTTTTCCCTTCTTTTCATAATCCCATTTCATCCGTTAGAATTGAGCAGATTTTTAATGCCATATCACCGGCAAGTATTTGTGTGACTCATTTTCTATCATAAATCAATAGAGCATCGTAAATTTTAAATACAGATTTTGCGAATTTTAAAACGATTGCAGTAGACTTCGAGGTTCTAGCGAGAGCTTTTATCACAAAAATTTCAACAGTCTCATATTTTTCAAGTTCACTGACTTTATCGGAGGGAAAATATTGTTAAATGTTCCAAAAAAGAGTGAAGTATGATCACTCCCACACATAAAGGATCGGTTGATTTCCACTTCTATTTTTTTTCCTTCGTGAATTTATTTTTAAGCGGAATCAATGTTTCGACGTTTTAAGGGGAGGTGTCATTATTATTTGTTTTATCTAAATATAATATAAAAAATAAATATAAATAAACTTACGCAGCTTTGTAATTACGAGTATGTGATTGTAGGCTGAGGCATTTATGACATAAGCTCTCCATTTCCTCGCGTTATAATTACATGTTTTCATTGTATCCGCTGTCAAGAAGGATGAAGGGGGGAAGGAAATAAGGCAATCAACAACTTATTGGAAATGGTTCCTCTTTGATCTTGATTTATTGGTGTCCGAAATACGACCCAATATTAATATAAATATTTGGAAGCTATTGTACCGATAAACATAGTGTTTCTTTTTTCTTTATATCCACCTTCAGCTTCAATGTTGATGTATACATAAGGTCCTGCACTGTTCATATTGAAGGTGATTCATAGTGAGTCACCTAAGTATAAGGGAGAACCGCTATCCCATTAGGTTGTCACCCCTGATAATAAAATATTCATTTGACAGAGAAAATGTTGGTGTATGTGGTGGCATTCAAGGAGGGGGAGAAAGCAAAGCAAGACGAAAATTTTAACAAAACTCGTGGACACCACCCCCACCAAACCTCTCTTTCTCTCTCTTTTCATTGACCCCTTCCTTCGCTTGGTGTCGCTGTCGTCGCCAGGAGCGGGAGGAGCCGACTATTTGTGTTTCAGAGAATCATAAATCTAGTAAAGGTACAACCTTAATAACAATGAATTACCACTGAATCCCTCTCCTCCTCCACCAAACAAGAGCAATCGAAGTGTAAAAGGGACGGTTGGGAGATGCTGGGCTTACTAAAAGAGTTTGAGTAAGTTCTAAATTGGTTTGAATTTTAGAGAACAGCGATTTCTATGTATGTCGAACTTCTTCCATGCGTAGCATAGACAGCTTTTTAAAAAACTGAACTATTCCCAGTTATGTGTTAGAATGGAAATCATGTAGTATGAAGAACGAAGATTTTTTATTTATTGGAATTTAATAAGGTACTTTAAATACTTTCGGCATTAAATATTTTTGCTGCACATGTTTCTTTATAATACAAATTAATCTTCTAGTAAAAATATTAATCCAAATATCACTTTATATAAAAATACAGGATGGCACAGGAACCTAGGTGATTTTAAAAATTAATAACTTTTTATATAGTTTATTTCATTTTGTTTTCTTTTCAGTTTAAGAAATTAGAAACTTGAAGATTTACTCTGGAGAAACTTATTGTTAAACGAAAAAGTTAAACCAGTGGAACTTTATTTTGAAGATGGAGACGAAGAAGTTCATTCATCTAACTTCCGTGCTAACCCGTTTAAAAAGAAAAAGATTTTAAAAAAAGTTATTGCCTTTTAAAATCACCTAGAAACTTCTGCATCACCCTATAAAACGAACTTAATGTAGATATTTAAGCAAAATATCAATGATCTCTCGTTACAATAAAAAATTTCGATTGTATTTTAGTAAAATTTTATATTTAAAATTTAATGTTTTTCTGCAATTGAGAATAAATTCGATATAATAATGACTATTATTATAGAATAGACTGGAGAAAACTTATCAAGACTACTTAAAATTATCCTAAGCTAAAGTATTAAACGAAATAGAGTCAAGTAAAGATAAATGGAGAAGATAAAAATATGTATGCAAAAGTGTACGTGCGAAGATTATCATCAAAATAATTCCGGTAATTTACACACGGAGAAAGTTATAGGTAACACTAAAACAAACCTTTTGACAATCGTTTAATATAACACTACCCAACAAAAAAAAAATTTTTTTCCATACCTCCGAAACAAATGTGGGTGTTTTTGATGTAAAATGATGAGCTGTTTCCGAAAATGCTCACTTTATTTTTCTGTCACGTCTAGATGTAAAGATATAATGGAATGTTTATATTACATAACACTAACCTTACTATACAGGCTGTCCAAAAAAACCCCTATTTTTAATGGTATATTCAGATTGTACACAATATTCGAGAAATGATTTATTCTTGGTGTTTTTTCTTGAAAGAAGACAAAAATCCGATATTTTTCAATACACACTCAGACTCTGCCTCCATAGGACTGCTGCCCCCAAGACTTTGAATTTTTGTAATTCTGACTTGGGATTCTTAAAGACCATCAAAAAGTAAAATAGGAATGTCTGCAAGACCCACTCTCTATCTCTTTGTCTTCATCGATAAAATTGAGTTCAAAAATTTAAAAGTTCCATACTTTGAGGGCCCTATCTCCTAATAACAAGGAATTATGATGTGATACGAAGTTTAAATTTTCAAATTCGTCTTTTACGATACAAAATACTTTAGAAAAACTCTTGAACGTCTCGGAGGGAAAAATCGTGCTGGTAGTGTAATTGAACAAAAATACTGCTAACCATGGAAAGACAGATTGAAGTAACTTTCTTTTTAGAAAGGAACGTAAAAATTTTTATCATTAAATTTCATCTTGAAATTATGTTTTTTTTTTGTTTATACTATAGTTCAAAAAAATATTTTCACTAATTTAAAGCTATGAATAACAGGCCTGGAACAGTTATTATCATTTTAGGTACATGTAATTTCTTAGCGGCCGGGACAATTTTGAGTTATCAGATTCAATTAAATTTAATATCCTGATAGAAATTATACACACCTTGTGCAAATTAACTGAAACAAACAATGACTATATTAATTTATTGTACAAAGGTCACATATACACTATCTATCCAAAATTAATCGGACACTTTCGATTTTAGACGTTTTGTCGAATATCTAGAAAAATATTTGACGAATTATCCTGAAACTGCAGAGGTGTAAAGAGCATGTTAAACCACATATATCAGACAGCGAAGATTTTGTCCCGAAGGCAAATAAGGGACCAGCAACGAAGAGAACCAAAAAAAATAATGTTTGGGATCATCCTGTAAAAAATAATGCTTGAAATGCATTGCAGCTGTAGCATATGATTAAGAAGCCTCTTTTACTTATCTGTGTTTATTTATATGAGAATCAGGGCCGTACCCAGAAATTTTTGTCGGGAGGGGGCTGAGGGGGACTGGTCCATGTGGAGGGGGAGTCCCCCATGTAACAGATTTAGCTGACATGGTGGCCAATTTCAGGGGTACGGCCCTGATGAGAATAGTAACGTATATTCATGGAGATATAAAGGTTTCTTTAAAAAAATCGAAATGTTTTCGTAAGCTTTTCGTTTATAACATGCAGAGTTTTCAACCCAGTGCAATGCCATTTTCAGGAAACTTGACAAACTAAGAAAGGGACAACATCCTGCAATCAGAATAGAAAAATATTAAATATTTGATGAAATATGAGCATTTTTACTAAATAATGTTTAACTGTGCATGCACAAGCGTTACCAAAATGTTTTTTGCATAATTTATTAGCCAAATGTACAAGGTGATTATAATTAAAGTCCCTTTGTAAAAATGCTATAAAAA
>JAHWFO010100109.1:0-10036 GCA_023313115.1 Rhysida immarginata
TATGAGACGTCCGAATTACCAAAACGATAGGGTCTGGAGCTTATCGATTACAGATATTTCTGACGATGAACACTATCAAGAGCTGTCAAAGAAGCCTGACTGCATTGGCATCTTCGTGTGTTTCACCACCAAGTGAATGATGTGGAGATTCAAGGAGCAGGGTGAGTCATGGAATGGTGATTATTTTCGGAATTTGCTAACAAATGATGTTTTTCCGTTTCTTCGAGATCCAAACAACACTATCGACCCGCATGAAGTTTGTTTTTTGCACGATAAGGCACCTTGCTTTAAGGCTAATGCAACACAGCAAATCCTAAGAGAAAGTGCTATCGATTTCTTCTCATCAAACGAATGGCCCGGTGCATGCCCTGACCTAAACGTTGCTGAACATTTTGGAGCCGTGTTAAAAGACGCAGTGGAATCTTTAATGATTCAAGAACGTGGTGAAAATCGGTATTCTCGAGACCTTCTAATGGGACACCTGACATCTGTGCTGAAGGACATGGAGTACGATACTGCTCTGTTTGAGACACTCCTTCGCTCCTACCCGAAACGGATGCGTGCCGTTCGAGAAGCAGGTGGTGGCCACACTAAATATTGATGTGATAAAAGCAGAAATAAACGTACTTTTTGATTATCAACCGCAGAACATTCCACTTAGTTTTGTTTATTTTCCAGACCCCTAGCAAAAGGTTATGCACAACCCTGTAAATTGCAGCGCTCACACGAATCTTTCCAAACGCACGCGAAATAAGAAACGAAATCCTCGCACGTCTAAATGTTTTAAACTACTGGGCCTATGTTCTTTCCACTGTTAGATAAAAGTTACCAAGGACATCAAGAGAGAAAAATCATTGTTTCAAAGCATTGACGGGAAAAATCTTTTAAATATTCGAAGGAACTTTAGCTGTGATGCAGATGTAATTTTAAATTTGAATATTTCACTTTTACTTGCACTTGGTTAAAATAAACGGTGGAAATACCTTTAATTCTATCCGCATTCACATCATTTTTAAATATAGGCCTAACTTTAATTAGCCATTTTTAACATTAGGCCTAACATTATTTAGTCATTTTAACTATAGGCCTAACATTAATTAGCCGTTTTTCATAATAGGCCTAACATTAATTAGCCATTTTTAACAATATCCCTAACATTAATTAGCTATTTTTAACTATAGGCCTAACAATAATTAGCCAGTTTTAACAATAGGCCTAACAGTCATTTTAACTGTAGGCCTAACATTATGTAATCATTTTAACTGTAGGCCTAACAGTAATTAGCCATTTTTAACAATAGGCCTAACATTATTTAGCCATTTTAAACAATCGCTTTAACATTAATTTACACATTTAACAATAGGGCTCACAGCACTGAATTTTAAAACTAAATGAGCACGTGTATCGACAAAGCTTCATAACAGGCACGTGCTCCAAGGTGCTATCAACAATGCTTAACTGATAAACAAAAAACACTGTATTCACTTAAGACTCGTCAGTAGGAATCGATTGATATATTACATGCCCTAAGCTCATTTTCTTAATATTAGTGCTTGTGCTTGAAGGGGTCCACGAGAGCTCATCAATAGTTGATATATCGCAGTTAAGTTCTTCCATTTCGACGTTTTTGTGCAAACGATGGCTGGTTGGGCACATAAAGGTACTGATTAAGCTTGTATTCTAATATATAGCTTTAGCTAAAGCTCGTAATACTTGGGGGCCATTTTCTCGAAAGTACTTTTTGGGGGTCATTTTCTCGAAAGTTGCATTTTGAAAATCGAAAAGAATGTCATATTTGTCTTGTGCTCGTCATTCTCTCTCGACTAACTTATTACATGCCTTGTATTTCCAATAAAAAAATTTAATGGGGGGCGGGGTTTGGGTCTCAATGGTCATGTGACTATTAGACCGATTTCAATTACAAACTATTCAGGTGAGCTCAGGAAATGTCTCTATCAAAAAGCGAAAGCAGAATTTTGAAAAAGTTAAAGCGTTCTCGAGTAATCGTCAAAAATACAGACGGACAAACTGACAGACAGACAGACAGACACACAAACAGAGCGATCACTTGTATCTCGTCATTACAATTTATTTGATATATAACTTATTATTTGCTGAAAAGCATATATTGGTTTTGCTCTGTTTGTGTGTCCATCTGTCCGTCTGTATGTTCGACGATTACTCAAGAACGATTTTAAGTTTTCAAATTCTGCTTTCAGTCTTCGATAGAGACACTTCCTGAGCTCACCTGATTAGTTTGTGATTGAAAATAGGTCTAACAGTCAGGTGACTATTGAGACCCCCCCCCCAATTAATTTTTTTTTTTGGCAATATAAGGCATGTAATATGTCATTCGAACGGGAATGACGAGCACAAGACGAATATGACATTCTTTTCGATTTTCGAAATGCTACGTCTGAGAAAATGACCCCCAAAAAGTACTTCAATGACCCTTTATTACAAGCTTTAGCTAAAGCTATATATAAGAATACAAGCTTAATCAGTACCTGTATGTGCCCAGCCGGACATCGTTTGCACGAAAACGTTGAAATGGAAGAATTAACTGCGATATGTCAACTTTTCATAAGCTCTCGTGGACCCCTTCAAGCACATGCAATAATGTTAAGAAAATGAACTTGTAGCATGTAATATATCAACCAATTCCTACTGACGAGTCATAGGCTAAGGTCAAAAACCCTCACCGGTGAGAGAATGATGACGTAACTTCTCACTGGGCTAACCGTCTTTTTCTCGGTGAGGACGGTTAGACTAACCGGTTAGGCATAGCAGCACTAACTGGCGTTTCTGATCGCGTTAAAATGACGTCACAGTTTTCTCACTGGGATTTCTGACCGACCAAACTCTAACTCGTCTCACTGGTGAGAGTTTTTGACCTTAGCCATAAGTGAATACAGTGTTACTTTTTGTTTATCAGTTAAGCATTGTTGATGGCAGCTTGGAGTACGTGCCTGTTATGAAGCTTTCTCGATGCACCTGCTACTTTCGTTGTAATATTCAGTGCTGTGAGGCCTATTGTTAAATGTGTTAATTAATAATAGCTAATAAATGTTAGGCCTATTATTAAAAATGGCTAATTAATATTAGGTCTATAGTTAAAAATGACTAATGTTCGACCTATTGTTAAAAATGGCTAATTAATGTTAGGCCTAATGTTAAAAATGGCTGATTTAAGTTAGGCCTACAGGTAAAATACCTGCATAATCTTAGGCTTATTGTTTAAAATGACTAATTAATGTTACGCCTATTGTTAAAAATGGCTAATTGATGTTAGGCCTATAGTTAAAAATGGCTAATTAATGTTAGGCCTCTTGTTAAAAATGGCTAATTAATGTTAGGCCTATTATTAAAAATGGCTAATTAATATTAAGCCTATAGTAAAAATGACTAATGTTAGGCCTATTGTTAAAAATGGCTATTTAATGTTAGGCCTGTTGTTAAAAATGGCTAAATAATGTTACGTCTATTGTTAAAAATGGAAAATAATATTAGGCTTTTAAGTTAATAATGGCTAATTAATGTTAGGCCTATACTTAAAAATGGCTAATGTTAGGTCTATTGTTAAAAATGACTAATTAATTTTAGGCCTATTGTTAAAAATGGGCAATTAATGTTGGTTTATAGTTAAAAATGGCTAATTAATGTTAGGCCTATTGTTAAAAATGGCTAATTAATGTTAGGCCTATAGTTAAAAATGGCTAATTAATGTTAGGCCTAATGTTAAAAATGACTAACACCTCAGATTTAGAAAATAAAATAATTATTGATAAAAAATCGATATTCATGGTTATGGTAAGGCATATTACGACTCGATATAAACTCCTCCGTGACGCCAAATCCAGACTTGGGGTTTCTAGCGCATGGAGCTTTGGTGGGAGAATATTTGGCAAAGACGCTCAAGGTAAATCAAGACTGATCTTAAGTGCCTCGGACCTTCACACTTTTTGGCCGATTGCTATTGCTGTTTGTTTTGACTGTTTATATTAGAATTCCAGCCTTATTATAAGATAACTGTATTCAATTTAATTTCTTAGTCCATGTTTCTTCTGTTAAATTTATTGACAGGTCCAAGATATATGTATTAAGCTATGTACTAAGTTTATAGTTAATCATTAGTTTTCTGTTTCTGATTATTGATTGGCATTGTCTATTTTTCATTTTTTTTTGCTCGCTCTTGCTCGCCTATGTATTTTTTTTTTTTTGTTAATTTGACTTGATTTTTTTTTTCTTTTTTTTTCCAATTTTTGTACTTTACCATTATTTGTTTTATTTACTCCGACTGTTAGTAGTTTATATTGCGTTTATTTAGTTTTTTTGTTTTGTACGTTCTCAGTTTATTTTTTTAGTTTTATTTACTTTGTATTAACTATCATAGTTTTTAAATTTAAGTTATTAGGGTGTTTAATTTTGCTCTTGGGCTTAAATTTTGATACTTTTAACAGTTTTAAGCCATGGTGCCTTTTAGAAATCCGTTATCCACAGAGGATATAAATTCCGCTATTGCCAGTTTGACTGCCTCGACCTTAAGTACAAGTCTTTCCTTATTATATTTAAATATTAGGAGTCTTCACGCTAACCTTTCCTGTTTTCAGGCTAATTTAAGTGCGATTGAATTGGATCCCAGTTTGCTTATATTTGCCGAAACTTGGTGTCGCGATCAAAGCGAGATTCAACCCATTAATGGTTATAATGTTGTCTCCGTATAAGGAAACGTGGTGGCGGTCTTTGTATTTACATCTCGAGAACCTTGAGATACTCCCTTTTATCCCAATTCACTGGAATTACCGAAGACTATGAAACATTGGCGACAATCATTAATAACAAATTTATTATTATGACGGTTTATCGTCCACCCTCCGGGTTGATATCTAAGTTTTGTTCTTATTTAGCCTCTAAATTGATTGATTTACAACATCTCGGTAAACCTTTAACACTGATAGGTGATTTTAATATCGATTTAAGCTCCCCATCTCTCAGTTTGAACCTTCTTTTAGATCCAATTTTACGCTCAGGCTTACTGTTGCGGCCCCCTACTACACGCATTTTTCGTCCCCTCATGGGACTTTTTCAGCAATTGATGCTTGCTTTACCACACTAAATTTCCAATTTAGCAAGTCCATTGATATGTCAGTTTCTGACCACTCTCCTCTATTAATAATTCCAGATTCCAGCACTCAGGTGCTTCAACAGCCATGTACCATTAGCAAACGTGTAATTTCCAATCACAGGCTTCATATTTTTAAATCTTATATATCTCTAACCAATTGGGACTCTTTATTACCAGAAGCCTTCGACACCAATAGACTGTTTGATATTTTTTAAAGCATGTTATTGACGGATGCGATCACTATCTTCCCTATAAACGTGTTTTTAATGGTCGTAATTCGGGCAGCATAGCCAGGAAACCATGGATTACGCCGGATATTCTGACAGCTATAAAGAAAAAGAACAATTATTATGTGAAAGCTCGACGTGTTCCATCTACTGCTAATTTAAAGCGTTTTAAAGATTGGTCTAATTCTGTAAAAGCACAGATCAGGACGGCTAAGCATACCTATTTTGAAAGGTTGTTTACACGCCTTCAATCAAGTAGAGACAAATGGAATCTTTTAAATAAATTATCGTCTGGTTCTCGTTCCTTTCGGTCCCCATTTACACACTCAGATCAGATATCTAGCTCGGTTCTTACTGATTTTCTACACCTGCTATTACCAGAAGGTGATCGATCGAGTGAACATTCTAAACTTTCGTACGATATTTCATTTGCTAAACTAGCTTCAAGTTTCTTCGCCGCTCCTACGACCGCCGAAGAGACTAGTAAAATCTTTACTCGTTTGAAGGCGTCAGCGACCCTTGATCCACTTGGGATTCCCCCTGATGCTGTGATTTTCTTACATCAAGAGCTTTCACATCCTCTTGCTTTTTTATTTAATAAGACCTTAACGACTGGGATTTTCCCTGAAGTGTTAAAAATAGCCAGAGTTACTCCGTTTTTTAAAAAAGGAGAACCATCCGATTATTCGAATTACCGGCCAATTACAGCATTACCGATATTCGCAAAAATTTTTGAGAGACTTTTTTACCAACGTCTTTCACAATTTGTCTACGACAATTCGTTTATTACTCCCTGTCAACATGGGTTTGTACCAAAAAGAAACGTAGAAACCGCATGTCACGAACTTATAGAATTTACTTCGCGCGAGATGGCCTCTAACAATTATGTTGATTTTGCGAAAGCTTTTGATTCGTTACCTGTCGACTTGCTTTTATATAAATTATCAAATTTTTATGGTATACGTGGGCTCCCTTTAGATTGGCTAGAGAGTTTTCTTATCAACAGAATTTATTTTCTCTCCCACTCAGATATATCCTCACATTCGCTAACCAGGAATTTAGGAGTGCCCCAGGGCTCAATTCTTTCACCTTTACTGTTTTCTCTGTTCATAAACGACCAACCCCTGGCTTTATCATCCAGTACTCACTTTCGAATAATCTTATGTGCTGACGATGTAGCGCTTATTGTCGACCTAATGATTTCTACGCTTAATATCGCGCTCACAGAACTGAAGGTCTGGTCCGATAAAAATTCGATGTAAGTAAATCCGGAAAAAACAAAAACCATGGTCTTCTATCAGAGGAATAAGCGTGGAGTACCTTGCTCTCTCCCTATATACTATGAGGGTAATTTACTGTCCACAGTGTCTACATTTAAATATTTAGGGACCAGCACATTGATTATTTAGGGACCAGCACATTATTGAAATTATGATCTCAGTTGGGAGCAGCACATTGATTCTTTATTAATTAAGTTGAACATAAAACAAAGTATTATTTCTAGACTACACTATTTGCCTCATAAAATTCTTTTGTTACCATACTACGCGTGGATTCACTCTTCTCTGTGCTCCAATATAATTTTTTGGGGTTCCTCTACCTCATGGAATCTTACACGTATATTTAAATTGCAGAAATGGTTTCTCCGAACTTTCCTCAGAATTCCTAAATTTTCATCAGTATCTCGATATTTTAGCGATTTTCGCATTCTTACCGTCTATCAGTTATTTTTAGTTCGAGTTTGTGCCTTTGTTTTTAAAGCTGCGAATTCAATTTTGATAATTTCTACTCCTATTAAGTTAGCCGTTAATGCTGACAATCATCATTATCTAACTAGAGCGTCTCACGATCTAAATATTCCACTAGTTAAACACAACTATCGTCGGTGTTGTCTTTCTTACGTAGGCATAAGATGTTGGGCACTTTTACCACGTGAATTACGCGCAATACCGGTTTACTCAAGCTTCTACAAACTTTTAAAGCTTTATGTTTCTCATCTACCTTTGGCTACTCGGATTTAAACCTAGATCGATAGGATTGTCACTTTGGGATCTGTTTTAGTTCAATTACATATGTCTTAGTATTGGCTTTTAAGACCAAGAGCGCCACTGTTATTGCTACTATTTTTGTATGATATGTGTATGATTTGCTGTAAGTTCCAGTAGTAATAGTAACTGTTTTGTGCTTAAGTAATAGTAATTATTTATGCTTACGACCAGATATAGTCGCATAACTATGCGCTTATTTTAATGTTTTGTTTTATTTAAGTTGTCCTCGTGTGTAATTTAGTCCCTAATCGGGTAATTTATTAATGTACTTTAGCCCTGGGAAGCCTCCTTGTCGGTCAGACTTTCGACCATACTGGCTCCCCATGGGCCTAATATAATTCTTTAACTAAATAAATAAATAAATAAATAAGATTAATGAGAAATATCTTATGGCTAACAATGCAAGGAAAATTTTTTGCAATAATAGGTATCAACAATGGTGTCAACATCAATGCACAAAATTAGGCCTATTTTTAAAAATGGCTAATTAATGTTAGGACTATAGTTAAAATGACTAAATAATTTAGGCCTACAGTTAAAATGACTAAATAATGTTAGGCCTATTGTTAAAAATGGATAAATAATGTTAAGCCTAATGTTAAAAAATGGATAATTAATATTAGGCCTATAGTTAAAAATGGCTAATTAATGTCAGTCCTATTGTTAAATATGGCTAATTAATGTTAGGCCTATAGTTAAAAATGGCTAATTATGTAAAGGATATTGTTAAAAATGGCTAATTAATGTTAGGTCTACAGTTAAACTGACTCATAATAGGCGTATTGTTCAAAATGGCTAAATAAATATTGAAAAATAGTGCCTTTTTATTCTTGGATACATTATTATTAACTTATTTGATTTTTCATTTATATTGTTGTTGTTGTAAATTTGTATTTATAAATAAATAAATAAATAAATAAATAAATAAATAAATAAAAAGTGGCAAATTAAAGTTAGGCCTATATTTAAAAATGATGTGAATGCAGATGGAATCAAAGGTATTTCCACTGTTTATTTTAACCTAGTGAAATATTCAAATTCAAAATTACATCTTTATCAATTGTAGGCTTAATTGATAATAATATTCATAATAATAGTCATTTTTTATTGAATTCTCAGTAGGGATTAATAAACTGGTACTAAAGTAAAGGATGTTTTTTAGTGAAAGTGTTTCACTCTAAGAAATATAGCGACTTTGTCGTAGTTTGCTTCATCTTTTCTCATACTTCTAGACGAACTCACACGGCTCCTCTCGAAAACTCTCTAACGTCAGGCTCTGTGTAGATCTCGCAAAGAACTGCTAATATCCCTCTAAAAATTGTAAAGGGATGCCGCTCACTGACGGTAAAATAATCATCGCTGATTGGATAAAATTCAATAGGTGCTCAAGAGTTGAAAGACACGGCACAGAGCTCGCTATCGAAGAGGAGGGAGGGGGGGATAGGGTGAAAAGATGATCTCCAACCAACTCGACAGAGCTAACTGTAAATTAACGCCGCTGTCAACCAACTCCGATGATAAACAATACGTTCGTTCGGTTAAATTATGTTAACTATTTTAACGGTCTGAAATAAATCTGTTTTATAACAAAGTTATAAAATCGTCACAAACTGTTAATAATCTGCATAATAGATCATTATTGTTCTTTAAAGTTGAACAATACCAAACAGAGGGAGGCGGGTCACCACAAAAGTTCCAATGAACCAGAAGGGTTCCACTAAACAAGGTTCCTTGAAACTAATTTCGACTATGATTAATTTTACGTTATATTCTTTCATAACATATCATTCCAAGGTGTTTGATTTATTACATGCAATATTTTGGCGTTAAAAATTCCAATGAATAATAATTTTTCCAATAAACCAGGTTCCTTGGAACCAATATCGACTATCAGTAAATTTACGTTATATTCATTGTTGAGACATCATTTCAACTTGTTTCATATATTACATGCCATATTTTAGTATTAAAAGTTCCAGTCAACTATAAAGGTTCCAATAAACCAGGTTCCTTGGAACCAATTTCGACAATCATTAATTTTACATTATATACATACATGGCACATCATTCCAAGTTGTTTGATATATTACATAGCTTATTTTGGCATTGAAAGTTCCAATGCAATGTACGGGTTCCACTAATACAGGTTCCTTGAAATCAATTTCGACTATCATTACGTTAACTTTATATTCTATTATAACATATTCCAAGTTGTTTGACATATTACATGCTATATTTTAGCACTGAAAGTTCCATTGTACCACAAGGGTGCCACAAAACATGGTTCCTTGAAAAAAATTTCGACTATCATTAATATTACGTTATATTCATTCAGGGCATATCATTCCAAGTTGTTTGAAATACTACATGCCATATTTTAGCATTGAAAGTTCCAGTAACCGAAAAAGTTTATTTAAACCAGGTTCCTTGAAACCAACTACGACTATCATGTATTTTACGTTATATTCATCCCTGACACATCATTTCAAGTTGTTTGATATATTACATGCCTTATTTCAGCATTGAAACTTTCACTGAACCAGAATTTTCCCACTGAACCAGGTTCTTGGGACCAATTTAGACTTCCTTTAATTTTAGGTTACATTCATTCTTGACACATCATTTCAAGTTGCTTC
>JAHWFO010100134.1:0-17624 GCA_023313115.1 Rhysida immarginata
AAATGTTGTTGACAGTTTGTTTGGGGAAGAATTTTCTGTCAGCAATTTCGTAAATTATGCTTAACTCTTCTTTTTTACTTTTAGTGGATAGAGGATATGTTAGTGCTCATCGGAAATGATACTTTAGCACGGCGGCGTTATGGTTAAATGGGTGATTGGACGTGTATGTTATTGCATTGGAAGTTGTGGTAGGTTTCCTGTATATACTGAATTCATAACGTCTCTTAATAAGTTTTTTTTTTTGTATGGAGAAATCCATGAAATTTAACTTGCCATGGACCTCTTCTTCTTTAGTGTAATGTATTTTCTGGTATAAGTTATTGAATTTGTTCAAAATGTCCTGTGCATTGGTTTTGCAGTGTATCATCTACATATTGTATCATACCACTATAGGGGCAACGCTCAGCAGGGAAGAAAGGCTAGGGCCAAAAGGGTTGATTACACTAATTCAAGGATGACGTTAAGATCCGGAACTAAAAGTTACTTAAGGGTAGAGGTTGTTTAAAAGTCTGTAAAGGTGCGGGACCCTCTCGCAATTAGCCCACTACTAAAAGAAAAATAGTTTTAATGTTATTGACTAGTAAAAAAACCCAGAGAGGGATTCAAGCAAAATTGAAGGTTTATTATAGATAAAGCAATTATGTGGTTATACAGAGTCAAATTGAAAAAGAAAGTGGTCCGGCTACAAGTTACAATAATATCGTGGTACAGAGGGAATCTTCAGGAAGGGCAGGTCACAACTGGTTGTACGACCGATAGACAGGACTACGACTGACTGCAGAAAAGGTAGAGAACAGATAGGGCAATCTCGCTTGGAATTGAAAACGAAGTAAAAATCCTCCATATTAGGACTTTTGGTAGGGAGTAGGCAAATATGAGCTAAGACGAAAAATAAAGAAAAGTTTGAGAGCACAAGGGGGCTCTGTATCAAATAGTCCACAGGATAATATAAGGAAACAGGCAATGTAACAAATCAATTAAGTAGATATTGGAAAAGATGTAAAAACTAAGGATACGTAAAAATCTGATTCAATGTTGTCTGCCCAGAAGCGATGCTACAGCACTCGGCCAGAACAGCTTCGAGGTCGCTAGGTACTATGAGTATCACACAAGACATCTGTCAGGCGTCAAAAGGTGACATAATGTTCCGGACGGCCACATGCTGGCCACGAAAGCATGATATTGGGCAATAAAGATGAGATAGAGTCTTACGTATCAGTGACAAAAGAACAGGGCGAAAAACGCTTATCTGCTACAAAATTGTGCCACCCACGTGCGGGGGCGGGACAGCCCTGGGACTAATCTGAACCCCGTATGGCGAGGCAAGGGAGGGTGGAACTCGTAAGGGCGGTGAAAAGGGGATAGACGGTGTGTTTAGGAAACTAAGGTATTTTAATTATCAATCAGAATTAACTGAACAAAACAATCTTTAGATAACACTAGTCAACACACATTTTGTGACTAAGACCACACATAGTGTTCTTAGTAGTAATTTGTATGTAGAATCCGAATCTGCTTTTAGCTTTTTTCTATCACGTCACGTTTCCAAGTTATGCACTTCGAGACTTCTATGTTAAAATAATGGGAGCGAAGAGAAGCGGCTACATCGTTAAAGTATCCATATTTTGGGGCCACAAGGAAATTTACCAGGTCCCAAACACTGAATGATTTTAAAATGTTTCATTGTAAAACAAGAAAGCTGTGCGTGCTAGAGAAATTAAAAAATTGTATTCGTAATTAGCAGAAAAAATACTACCAAAAATCACCAACTTTGTTTGTCACAAGAAAAAAATCTTAAATTTTGTTGGCCAGTGTAATTCGTAAAAAAGTAACATAACCATTACATAGAATAAGGGGCTCCCTTTTAACAAAAACAGAATATCAATAAATTTAATTACAAATTAATTAGCACAAATAAAAATGCAAGAACAACGTTCATAACCAGTTAATGCACATTTACAATTGGCATCTTGCCAGCACTAGTGTTCAATCCACAGTAAGCGCAAAACAAATTCAGCCAAAGGGCTATTTGCTGCAGACGCAGTCACACTCGGTTCTCAGGCGCGTTTAAAAAGCGGTGGACTCAAGCCAACCCACGAAAGCGTCGTGTACCTCTTTTACGAACAGCACCCACAATCTGATTGACTATTATTGCCTTAGTCAGCTAGAAACTGTGGAGAGGAGGGGAGAGGTACTATAACCCCCTGTTATGAAACTTACTGAGCGACTCTTGCTCATACACAACAACAACGCTATACTCAGCACCTACTGTTCAAACGCCCTTTGATCATGTCAGACAAATGTGTCTATCTGCAATCACGGCAAATATTGCACCCCACTACAATCCCACTTCATACTACACAGGTGCCAGGGATCACTTGTGCAGGCTCGGCTTTATAATGCTATTCACTCATGCGAGCGAAAAATTGTCCTCGTGTATAACCTAGTGTCAACACCACACGATTGACTAGACTTAATCAATAAGTTCTGAATCCTCCTTCCTTCCTTCCTTCCTTCCTTCCTTCCTTCCTTCCTTCCTTCCTTCCTTCCTTCACAGCTCTCGTCTCCCAGGGAAGGAGACTAGCTGATTATGCGCTAGAAAAGGGGGTCAGATTTAGATTGCTAGGTTAAGTTAATCACTGACAAGAGGTTTTTGTAATACTTCTGGCAAATTGGTTTCAAGTAGGTATTTAAAAAGAACTTTCACTATTATTTTCTTAGTTTTCCGGTTCATCGGGGAAGCAAGGAGGATATTTTGTAAAGATATTTCAATTTCTCTGCTTTGGAGTTCCTGCAGAAGGGGCTCCCTCTGACGGTAAAAAATGGGACAATGGAGCAGCACGTGTTCCACCGATTCTGTTGCTCCACACTTGCAGCGGTCCGTAGGCGCTATTTTTAATTTGTACAAGAAACTATTTAGCCGCACATGACCAGTTCTTAACCTGAAGAGGATAGACTTTTGCTGATAAGAGAGCCATTTTGGTGAGGAATGATTAAAGTTTCCTATCCTTGGGAAGAGGTTTTTGTAGCAGGCTCCCTTGGATTCCGCAAGCCAAAGGTTATTCCAATTCACAATAACGCTTCGCCGTATACAGTTTCGAAAGGATGAAGTGTCTACACGAGATATTGAAATAGGCTTATTCCCAGCTCTCGCCCAATGGGCTAGATTATCTGCTAATTCATTTCTACTTATTCCGTGATGACCGGTACCCAGAGGAATCTAATACAATAATTATTCTCTTCGAGTAAATGTAGAAGGCTTATCACTCGGCCGATAAGGTTGTTATAAAACCAGCGGAATTTGTGGAAACTTGATTGAATAGATAAAAGCGCACTTTTCGAGTCCGTAAGTATCAGATAATGTTTTGGGGGTAGAGTTGCAATGGTAGCTAACGAGCAATGAATTGATATTAATTCAAGCTGATAAGAACTTGTTGCAGGTTCAATTTTTTTGGAGATCATGTGGTTTCCTTTTATGTACACACCGATCCTCCCAATAAGACTTGAGGGAGACAGGGAAGCATCTGAATATACTTTGTTAAAACTAGTATATTTATCTCTCAGGAAATCATTAAAAAGTTTATCCCTTAGAGGTCGCATGGGAGATTCGATTACCCACCTTCGAATATCCGAGATGAGATCAGGTGGAGGGTGTTTCCAGACATTTTTTAATATTGTAATTCCGCAAGTTTTGAAACGTCCACAATTAAATTTTGTTAAGATTTGAGATATGAGAGATCTGAGTTTATTTGACTTCATAACGATATGAGGTTTTTCAGCCAGCGAAGTGCTCTCAATAAGATTAGACTTGACGTGGCAGATTGAGAAGAGTTGTGCAGCTGCCTTTGCTTCCCACCTTAGATATGGGGGAGGTAAGTTCACTTCTACATAAAGCGTCGAACAAGGCGAGGATTGGAGAGCGTGAAGACAACTTCGGATAATCTTCCTTTCTTCTTTGACTAGAGACTCAATTTCACTCTTGGAGGCAAGGAGAAAGATGATAGCTGAGATATCCGTGATTTTATAAGCGTGTTGATGAGTTTGGAGGATTCACTCCATGCTGGTCCCCATTTTGCCATAGTGATACGCTTCAGCTGAGCCAGGTTTCTTTGAAGATGTCTTTTTGTTTCTGCTATATGACACTTCCAGGATAGTTTATCATCGATAAGAAACCTAAGAATTTGTGGGTGCGTCTTCAAAGGAGTTTTTCTCCTTGCATAACGATTGTGAGAAGCGGAGAAGGCCTTGTTTTGGCAATTCACATAACTACTGATTTATCGGGAGAGAAGTTAAGGTGATTTTCAACTCCCCAGCTATCAAGCGCATCGCAGGCGTCTTGCAAAGCTGCACGGATGTTTGGGATGGAATTACTCGCAAACCAAATAGTCATGTCATCTGCAAAAACATTTTTACTAATCTCCATGGGAGCATTACTGAAAGCATCTCTTGTGTATATATTAAAAAGCGTGGGGCTTAGACTGGAGCCCTGTGGGACACCTTGGTAGCTTTTGTCCAGACTTCCCCTCTGGGGAACTTAACACCAATTTTCCTCATTCTGAGAAAGGAAGAAATCCATAACACTAGTCTGCTGGGAACTTGGATACTTATTAGCTTATTTACAAGTAGGTCATGAGGCACAGAGTCGAAAGCTTTCTTAATGTCAAGAAAGATGATGCCAATACTCTCATTTTTCTCTTTCGCTGCATATATGTCGTCTACAAGGTTGATAACAGAGTGAATGTGATCACGTCCTTTCCTGAAACCTGATGAATAATTAGGCAGAAGTTCTTGAGACTCTAAGAAATGCTGCAACCTGTTATTTACCATCCTCTCAACTATTTTAATCAGGCATGATGTTAGAGCAATTGGCCTATAATTTAATGGATCGTCAGAGGTCTTGTTGGGTTTAAGGATGGGAAAGATAGTAGCATCTTTCCATCTAGGCGGAATAATGGCTGATAACCAAGATTTGTTGATGGCCTCAAGTAGGAGTCCCAGCTGACTGTCGTTCAATTTCAGGAAGGTAGAATTTTGTAAATGATCGGGACCAGGTGCCGTCCGCGTCGATCTGAAAGTCGAAGTTAGTTCAAGTTTTGTAAAGGGCCTCTCCCAAAGGGCAAGGCCATGGTAAATCAGCTGTAGACTTGGCACCTACTGTTGCCATAAGGATGGTTCTGGCAGAAGATCCCGGGTCAAACAGATTTGCCATCCTTATCTTTAATGAGAGGGATGAGCGGAGGCGCATTGTTTCGAAAGCATCTGAGGGTTTTCCATATGATATTAGGACTATCATCGTGGACCCTGGTTTTCCAATAATTTCCTCTGTACTTCTTGAGGGTTTTTTTGCATATTGCTTTAGCTCTTTTGGATAGGAGCCAGCATTGGTCGCATCTACATTTCAGAAACATCCTCCTAGGCTTATTCCTTTCCCATAGAGCTGCTTCACAGTCTGCATTCCACCAACATGGTCTCATAGGAATGACCCTGGCTTTGTGGGAAATGGGGCCTTGGATATTAGTTTGGAAAGCCTTCAGAATAGGGAGAATATCTGGGGAACGAAAGTAACAGCCCTTTAGGGCTTGAGGGCCGTGTGCAGTAGAAGAGGGGGAGCTGTCAAATGCAGGTAATGTAGTACTACGAAGAGGACACTTCGTAGATCTGAGGGAAATAGTTAGACGGATCGGCTGGTGGTCACTTCCGTATGTACCTGGAATATTTTCCAGATGCATAGGGAAGGGGCAATCCAATGATACTAAGGCCAGATCAAGATTTGCCGAGGACCATGTGGAATTGGATGGATGAAAAGTATGTTCTGAGGTGAAGAGAACGGCAAAATTAAACTGACTTTGGAGATCTTCTAGGCAGCGCCCGTTCTGATTATAACTTTCACAGCCCCACTGGGGGCTTTTTGCATGAAAATCTCCAAATGCTGCGAAGGGGGGAGAGAAAAGGCTAGCAATATCCCTCCAGTTATCTTTGCTCAGGTAGCCAGGAACATAGACGCTATAAACGTTAAGCCAGACTCCCTGAAGGAATACTACCAGATCAATAATAGCTACATCTCTGACATGTTTGAAAAAGTTAATGTAGTGGGGGATAGTTGAGCTGACCGAGGTTAAATCCCCCCCGCCATGCTTTTCCCTATTATTTGTATAAGTATGGAATCTGGAGATACTAACTGACATATCTGGGCTGAGGAAAGTTTCACAAAAAGTCAAAATATCTGCTTTACTTTTCAAAAGAGAAACATCTTCCCAATTAGAAATCAATCCTCTAATGTTCCAATGCACTACCGCGACATGGTTTTTATTCCTGACTGGCGACAGGACCATTTGGAGAAAAAGGGGAGAGCATATTTTTCCACCAATCCACGGCATCTGCGAGCCACACCGGCGTATGAGAGAACTTGGATCTTATCATATTGAAAGCTTCATCAATTACCTTAGGCTCACCACCTTTATTTGTTTCCACGAGATATGAAATATAAATTTTCAGACAGTTGCTTACCAATTGATCTATAGTATGGTTTCCTAATACTGTTTTAATCTCTGAGTCATTGATGGTTCCGTTATCCATGCACTGCTGAGGGCAGGTCTTATCAACTCCACGCTCCTCTAGGGTGAAAGGAGAGAGTTAAGACCAGTGTGTTTGCGTCAGTAAGGGGTCATTTGCTAGGGTTTGCGACGGGGTACGAATTGGTGACTGATAGGGGAATATTGGCGGTAGCTCATCTCTACCGCATGTCGTGCAAGTGATATTTGTTTCGCTGTCTCTCCTAGTTAAACCATCTGTAGCTGAAGTATTCTGATGGACATCGGGATGAGGGATCGACTGTTGATGAGAAATCATAGTAGAGCTGGGAAAAACTGCTCTTGCAACTGTTGCAAAGGACCTATGGCCCGGTATGTTTGCCCCCATTTCCATATCCACTAATCTCTTCGCTTCATAATATGAAAGATATTGTTCGATCATTTTCACTCGAATTTGCGCTTCATATTTAAACTTGGTGCACCCTCTATAATATGAAGAGTGGTTTTCATCATAGTTCGCACAAATAAAGCTGGTTGCTGTACAATCATTTCTAGACTGACAGGATGAAAGACTCTTAGAACAGGTTTGAAGATTCCTACACCTGGTTTTCGTATGCCCAAGTTTGTGGCAAGCTATGCACTGCATAGGTCTGGGCGGCGGTGGAGATACTCCGAAAACCTCATGCTCCAACTTAATTTCTTGCGGGGGTTTCGGCAAATTGAAAAAGACCAGAAGTTTACCATACCGAGCTCCTTCGTAGGGCGGGGCAAACTTTCTTATATCTGTAATATGACATCCTAGATCCGAGTAATTTTGCAGATCTAGCAAGGTTACTGTTTGCCTTATTCCAAAAATGAATCCAACAGATGAGACGAGGAATTTAGGAACTTCATACGACAAATGATACAGACCAATGTCTGTAAATTTAATACAACTGATGGCTTGAGCTTTACTAAAAAATTTTACCAAGAATTTTCCTGAGTTCAGTTTAGACACGCTTAGTTTGTGACCCACCAATGAAGACATCATTTTCCGGAACAAACCCGGTGAAATAGATTCTTCGTGTAGAATATGCGCCTGATCAGAAGGGTTACCTTTTTCATTAGCATTAGATACTCCATTTATACGGGAAGCCGTAATTAGCAGCCATGGCCGAGCTGCAATATTAATTTGATTTACTAAGTCACCTGGCCGGGTCGAGGTTGAAGCTGGGTTCACAGGGGGAATCCAAGCTTTGAAGACAGGACTACTACTTGGATTATGCTATAAGGTAGGCGAATTTAAATTTTCCTGACTTTGGGAGACTAATTGGTTCTTTGTTCCTTTTTTCTCTTTTTTGTCCTTTTTACTTTATTTTTGCCTTTTACCTTTTTCCTTTTTGCTTTTGTTTTTCTCCGAATTTTGGGAAGGCATGATCTCTTCCGTTGATGAATTCCGGGACTTAGAACTGCTGATTGAATTATAGCATCTTTTCCCCAGGAGGAAAGATGCTCCTGCTTCGCCTTCCGAACAGTCCATCTTCCCTACCGATAAAGAGCGCCGAAGGCTCGCTGGGGGAGGGAAGTCCCCCATGGTGGCGCGCTCTAATTAATCCTTCTCTGTCAATAACAGTCAGTGCAATTTGAGAAAAGCTAGCGAAAATTCCTGTTATGTGAAACGAAAAAATTACTGAGTTCTATGTGCCCCTGGAGGGAGGGGACTTACAGTACCAGACCAAGAACGACGACAGCTTTACCAACTTGCCGGCAGCGCATCCGACTGCGACCGATTCCCCTGATTAAACTCGAGAAGTCGCCAGTTCTGAATCCTTGGCATATAGCCATTTGGTTATTGACGGACATATACAAAGCGCTCAAATAATAAGCGTCCAAACTGGAATACACTTCAAACGGGCAGCGTTCTCGCACAAGGTAAGTGCAAAACTACACCCCAATGCGCGAAAGATAATCCTTAATCGGGACGAAAAAGGAATGTCAAAGTCAGCATTCAAGAAGCCACGGTACTTAACTAGTCGGATAAAAGCAACGTTCTCACCCATCTATGTTGACAAGATATTTTCTTACCTTAGTTGAACGGTTTCTGCGGAATGACACCAAACTCCTCCATAGACAGAAGAACATCGAACGCTATTCAAGCCATGTGCGCGTGTTTATTTACACTTAGCAACACTCATGTTAGTATAATTTCAATGCTGTTTTGTTTTTTTTTATTACAAACAGGAAAATCTCTCACTATAAATTAGTGGAGAATGCTGTTAATTATCTTTACCGGCATTAAAACACTTTTTATAGGGGAATGGAAAAAAATCACCATTTGCGAAAACGCCATTGTTCGATTTTCCGACCCTCTCTCAACATCTTCTCCTCATCGGAAACGAAGTTGCAATAAAAAACACAGACAACAAGCAACAAAACTATCACAGTTTTTTCCACGAGTTTTCCCTCACTACAACAAAGCCCCACAACAAACAATGCGGACTTTGTTACAGCGATGGGAAATTCTTTAACTGCTCCTAACAAACTCACCAAACGTGAACATTATAACAACGCAACTAAAGCCAACGCTGTAAAACACACAAAGTTGCTTACAGCGAAAATTAACAACACTACAAGGTTTATTTTAATATATCTAAAAAAAAACAACAAAAAACTCTGCACACAATAACAGCCATATCACAGGTACACAATACATACACAAAACAGGAGCACCTCCCCTGCCAATTACAACCACTGACCTACAGTCACAAAATAAAGAGAAGAAATAAAAGCCAAAAATATTCCCAAAGTTTACTGAGAAAAATAAGAACAAATAAAATAATAAATAAAAAAATAGCAAAAAAAATTAAACTAACCCCACAATTAACCCCCAAAAAGGTGACCTTAGGAAATGGTGGATGGAAGGGAAAGTTACAAGGGGCACGGCGGCTGACATACAAGGGAGATGGAGACGGACTGAAAGAAAATAAAATGATTAAAAGAAAACAAAGGAGAAGCTCGATTTTCTAGGTCATGAGATCTAGGCAAAAAACCCAAAACTAAATAAATAATTAGAACAGTATCCAAACATCATTAACTAAAATAAAAGCAAAAGGAAAGGCATTTTCCAAGCCGTACAAGCTAGCACAAAAAAACTTAACAGGGGAAGAAAAAAAAGAATAATAATTAAAATAATACAGTTTATTTTTAAAAAAAAAAAATTAATTAAGAGTTAATTCCATTGAGATTGACGTTTTAACAGTCAGGGTTAACGAGTAGCTAAAGAAAGACATCATGATGGGTATTCGCAAGAATCAGATAAGCCCGGTCGAACGTGGAGCGTGAAAGTACGAAGACAGGCTAACAAAATGCAAAATTGACGACTAGCAATCCATGCTGGAATCGAACGGAACGGAACCCAAATCGCTAATAACTTTGGGCCGAAAGCCTCAAAGGTCCAGAAAGTGAGAAAGAGACGATAAAGGAAAGTCTGAGCAACGATGAGGCCGACGCCGACCATGCCGAATAAGGATATAAAAACAGATGAAGTATCTTACCAGTTCATGAGATATCAACGCAACCAGTTAACAATTTTTGCCTTTAGCTTTCACAACCTTCAAATTGGAAAAAGTCATTCTGGATAACTTCGGATATTAATTCCAAAACATCTTTAAGTATACGATGGAATAGCATTACTGAATGTCTACATCCAAGCTTCCTCGAAGTGACCAAAGTCCTCTTTGTTCATCTCGAACAGCCACGTCTCGACCATCAGCAGCTGGGCACCCAACCAAGTGGCCCCAGGGCCAAGGCAAAACTAAAACTTCTGGATAGCTCCCTAGAACCTCCTGAGCCCGCACACGCACAGGCACGAGCAAAAAAAAATTATGAAAAATGGCAAAACACAATATTCTGAAAATATAGTAAACAAAAATTTAAAAAAAATTAAACATGAGGTTGTTCACTATAGGAGACCCATAGACCCATTATGTATTTTACATCATTCTAGAGGCTTTCGCCGGTACCTTTCCCGTATTGGGACATTAAGTCATAAATATAGGTGGGGATATAACCGTGAAGTACCACTGAGGTAGCGTTACCCGAAGCCTAGATTAAACTCAGACCCCATACTTTAGGAGAGGGAAATCTAATCTTCTGCTGCTTAGTAAATTCACCAAATATGCAGCATACTCCATCTCAGGCAAACTGGTTGGGAATATATTTAAACTGAGAATATTGTGGTATACGGGTTGTGAAATTTATTCGAATATTGAAACAGACCAGTCAAGGTTTAGGATTGGATAGATAAGAGTTTAATATTTATAAACAAAAGCCTACCATATATATTATTTCTACATACACAACAAGCAACACTGCATAATTCTGGTGAAATACAAAATAAAACATCCCTCAAACTTATCTTACAAAAGAGTTAGGTTGTAATCACATATGCTCCTTCATTAATATAAACAAAATAAATTCCCATGGTATAGATCATCCAATAAAATTACTTTAAATCTTCCCATAACATAATGAGAATGTTCTAAGTATATAAATCTCCAACATTAAATTCACAAAATTAAAATAGGTATCTCTGGAATTGAGAATGACTAAGCAAAGACAATGCAAAACAAAATGAATTTAGCTACCTTACATACTGGGCTAGGAAGAGTTCGACGGGCTGGAAGAGAGGATCATCTTAACTGGATGAGGACTGATTCTCGAATGCCTTCAAGCTTCGCGCTTCCCCCTTTTATATTAGCTGCCAATCCCGCAGTGAATTCTGGGATCGCCCTCTGGTGGCAAACCTGGAAGTACACACAACACTTCCGGAATTCTAAGTGACAATATCGTTGTAGAAGTCATCGAACTTCGATCCTCCCAGCATGCATTGCAACAACAATTCATGCCTTAGTACATAAAATGGTTCCAAGCATAATAAATTTGCTTAAATAAATTCCAAATCTTATCAATTATCAAACTAGGCACTAAGTACAATAATTCTAATACAATGCAGAGTCCGTTGACAAGTTTATAACTTAAAATCACATAATAGACGCTTCGACGGGCGATAGGCCTAAAGGCCACATGGCGAACTTCGGTATCGCAGAGGGGTTTTATATCCGTCATGGGAAACGATTGATTATGACATCCAAGGCATAATTTGGCTTAAGATTAACACTATAATGTTAAGAATAATCATAACTTATAACGGTGAGATCACGATTTCTTTACAAATAGAAAGCATAATGACAAATGGCTTTGTAACCATACAAAGGATATCAGAAAAAAAATGTTTTTAAATAACTGACATATGTCACACAACTTTCCCTTAGATCGGAAATTCTCCCCCTTTTGTGTCCTTCTGAGTGTAGAAGTCTATAATCCACTCTTGGTCCTCTCCTCAGGGAGTAATGGCACTCTCCCTCTGATGGTTCCTGATCGTCTTCAGAGTCGTGGGCATCTCGGTGCTCCTCAACATCTTGGACTTGGTTAGGTCCTGGGCTTTCATCGATACTGCTTCCAGGTTTCCCAGACTCCTGATCAGCTATCTGTTCCATGGGAGGATGGGACTTCTTCGCATGTTCCTCTTCTTCGGAGTTAGGTTGAGGTCGTTCAGGCCTATTGTGGTCAGGTGCGTGTCTCGCCTGCCCCCTGCTCTGTTTCCTCCAAGTCGGCAATGGTATGTCTTTCTCCTCTCCATCAGACTCCTGTTCGTCAGCTATCCGGCGCTTTCCTGTTCTCGCACTGGGTCGTCTCTTGATGTAGTTCCCGTAGCAAGGTTTTACCCTGTCCACATGCACCACTTGCTTATCTCCTTTCCAAATACCCTTAACTTCATAACTAACGTTGGAGATAATCTTATTTATGCGAAATGGCCCCAAGTACGTATGTCCCAGCTTGTTTTTTTTTCCCCTTTCCGTAACATCCAAACCTTTTCCCCTAGAGCATACGATTGCAACGTGCCTCTGTATTTGTTTTTTTGGGCCACCCCTTTGGCTTTATTCTCTTGACTAATCCTTTCTGCCTTCTTTCTAGATTTTGCGAGTCTGGCCACTAATTCAGAACGGTAGTTCTGAACAGAGATGTTCTTCTCAGAACCCTCCTCCCAAGACAATGGCGTTCTAGGGTCGAAACCATAGAGAAGATATGCGGGTGCTTCTCCTGTGTTTCCATTGGGGTTAGTGCGCACCGCAAACAGGGCCTCCTCCAATCTCTCGTCCCAGTTTCTAGAATCATCATCACACAAGGTCCTTAAAATTTCAATAATTGTCTGATTGAGGCGTTCTACAAGACCGTTGGAATTTGGTCTGATGATGTAAATCAATATGCAGGTCCTCACATAAGGCTCTAAGTAATTCAGAGGTGAAGTTGGCACCTCGGTCTGATATTAATTCCTGAGGTATCCCATATCTACAGATAATACGTTCTAATATGGCCTTCGCTACCGTGAGGGTGGACTGATCGGGGAGTGGACATGCCTCCGGAAATCTGGAGAACACGTCCACACACAAGAATGTATTTATTCCCATTAATGCTTTGAGGTAACGGGCCTATAAGGTCTACCGATACCTTTTGGAACAGAAAAGAGGCGGATAATCCCTCCTGGAAAGGAGCCTTTCCTTTGCCAAGCTTGCACTGTTGGCATATGCGACAATCTCTGATAAAATTCTTGACGTCGCCTTCCATGTTGGGCCAAAAGTATCATTTTCTCAGTGACCCCAAAGTCCAACCTACCCCTTGATGACCAGCCAAACTACCTGAATGAGCCTTCTCCATGATTTCCTGCCGCATTGACCCACCTACGCATAGTCTGTTTTGCCCATAAGGACCTCCTTTCTTCAATGCCCTGTTCTGAACAAAGAAGTCTTTCTTCTTTCTCCTTCCATTTACTAGTGGGGACATGAATGGATCTTCCTTTTGCGAGGCTATGATCTTATCTATTAATACACGGTTATTCAATTGGATAATAGTCTGGACTTCTTTGGCAGGCAACCTAGATAATAGATCAGCTATTCCGTTGTCTTCCTTTTTCACATGCTCTACCTCTAGGTTGTACTCCTCAAGTTCAAGCGACCATCTAAGGAGCCTTTGATTGGAGTGTTTTAAGTTCTTAATAAACGCCAGAGGTTTATGATCACTCCGAACTATTACCAGAAAGCCCAGAACGATGTGTCGAAACTGTCTGAGGCCCATCAGGATGGCCAGAGCTTCCTTCTCAATGGTACTGTAATTTAACTGGGCCTTATTTAGTTTATAACTATAGAAGGCTATAGGCCTGAGGCATCCATCTTTGATTTGATGAAGCGCGGCTCCGGTTGCTCCAATCGGGCATCGGTGAACAGAATGAACTCCTTCCCGTAATCAGGCGGGACAAGCACCGGCTGACTGCTCAGGACCCTTTTTACCTTCCCAAACGCCTCCTGACATTCCTCGGACCATTTAAACCTGGTTCCCTTTTTGGTCAAATTAGTAATGGGCAACAAGGTATCTGATAAATTATTAATGAACGGACAATAGAAGTTTATTGCCCCTAATAAAGATCTCACTTCCTTAATCTTTGAAGGGGGGGGGGGAATCCTTTCAATATGTTCCACGTTTCCAGGATCGGGTTTTATCCCTTCTCCTGAGATGATGTGTCCCAAATACTTGACGTTGGGAACACAAAAAGAGCACTTTGTCCTTTTTAATATCAAATTTTTTGCCTTGAAGACCTTCAGAACCCATTCCAGTAGAGCCAAATGCTCCTCGAAGGAATCCGAGTAGACCAGGACATTGTCTTGAAATACGTATATACCCCTCCCTAAGTATTCACCAAGAATGTCCGACATGAAGCCCTGAAAAGCAGAGGCGGAGTTTTTTCCTCCCTGGGGAAGTCTGGTCAATTGAAACTTTCCCCATGGTGTCTGGAATGCATAACACTCACGTAGACGCTCCGCGAGAGGGATCTGGAAATAGCCGGAATTTAAATCCAGCACCGAAAAATATACTTTTCCATTGAGACTCTGGAAGATCTCATGAGGTCTGGGCATGGGAAAGTCCACCCCTTGAGTAATGCTGTTAACCTTTCTTAAATCTAGGGTCATGCGTATGTCACCATTGTCTTTCTGTACTATGAATACAGGGGAGTTCCAGCGGGAATTGCTGGGCTCAATAATGCCTGCCTCCCTGTATTGGTCAATACGCTACGTGAATGACTTGAGGTGCTTATGGGGTATGGGGTATTGCCTGACAAAGACGGGATTTGTTTTGTCAATCTCAAAATCCACAACCACATCCTTAACCCCATTCAAAACCTCCACATCCTTCCCGAAGCAATCGGCATATGTATCGATAAGCTTGTTAATTAGACAATTTTGCTCTTCATCTAAAATGTTTTTTTGCTGTGAGTGATTTTGTATATTATTGCACTCTATCATAATGCTCTTAATTAAGTCCGTACCCAGGATGGCCTGATATCCTCTTCCTTTCAAATCCATGCAGACAAACTTTCTATACCCAGAGATCCCTTCTTCAGAGTGGACATTGGCCCATATAGCATGGTTTATGTTCTGGATTTGCCCTCCTATCCCTTTTATCAGAATCGATATATTTTCCCAAGTTACTTTATCCCCTAGCTTCTCCGCGACCCCTTCGTCAATTATCGATACCTGGGAATCTGTGTCAATTAGAGCTACTATAAAAAAATCCTCAATTCTTAGCTTGACTGTATAAAATCCATTCTTAGGGCTTCTTAAAATGACCAGATTCACTACCTTATCTACCCCAGCCGAATCATACTGGTCTGCAGTGTGATATTTTAATAAGTGTGTATATTAAAATAATTGTTTGTAAAATAAAGATAAGGGTCAACAGTGGCTTAAATAAACAAATAGCGGTTTAATCAAAAGAATATATAATCCATAGCATAATCGATACCCAGAGAAAATTTACAAAGATTAATAATATAAAAGAATAAACATAATAAACGCCTTCCCAATAAAGTGGAAGGTAAAAGCTCCCAATAATGAAAGAGTCAAGCTAATACTACAGTCCAAGTTAGTCATGGATTTCGATATGCTTAATGCCGCATAGTAAAGCTGCTAGGGGATACATAAAGACAGGGTACTTACGATTACGACGATCTAGGCGTGTAGACTTGCAGAGACACATTCAGCATACGTTCTGTGATGAAGGCTCGATCCACGATGCCGTTCATTCTAAATACCCGCCTTATATATCTGCCTAGCATTACCCACAATCCTATGCGCGAAGCCACGCTCCTGATTGGCTGCCTGCCATTCAGCTTCCTTCGCCCCCTGGTGGGCCGTATCGGAAGTAGTCATAATCCTTCCGGAACGCTTGCTGGTGACTTGGGGCCTCCCATCCTCGTCGATGGGCGTCGATCTACGAAGCGCGTGGGAAGGGGGGGGGTAGGCGCAAAAGTTACAACACGTTGTAATTGACGAATGTCACAGCAGGATTGGCTCTGTCTAGTTTAAAGGCTTATTCCTACAAAATCTGGCATAATGTCCCCGCTCACCGCAGCGATAGCAGTTCTCGTTCCTAGGCTTATAGTCAGGTCTCCTTCTCTCTTGTTGCAACTTAACCTCGAGGGATCCCAATTTCTCTATTAGATCTTGCATAACTTTCTGATTACTGTCCCTTTCCTTCTCCTTCAACTCTAATATTTTACCTTGATGTATCACTAGGTTCTCAAGAGCTTCTATTCTATCCCGCACCTCTTTTGTCTCCCCGACATTACAGTTTCCAACATTACTCTTAATTTATAGGGCCTCCGATTTAATGGCCTCCTCAACTGCCTTCTCAAATGTATCCGGCTCCTTGTGCCAGATGGTTCAAATGTGTATGGGAAGCAGATTCTCAGAAAATCTCCTAAGTAATAACGTTCCCCTCTGAGGCTTCATACTGGGCTCATTCTCTACTAACTTATCCCAAAGATGCTCTAAACAGGCGGCAAATTCCTCCACGCTTTCACTCTTCTCTTGTTGAGCCAAAAAGAAGTCCCTCATGACATCCTTCTTATCCATCCTACGTCCCATAACCCTGACCAATCTTTCCTTTAGTTTCTGGCAATCATCTACTTTGTATAGTTGAAGTTCATTAAACTTTCGTGCCGCTGTTCCCTTAAGCTTGGCCTTAAGAACATTTGTCTTAATTTCTTCACTCCAGCCAGCTAATACAGCTACATTATCAATGGCACAAAAGAAACCCTCCAAGTCAATCGAGTTGTCATCGCCAGAAAATGTTGGGATCAAGTGAGTGAAATCCGACACGGCGGAAACGCTACCTTCAGCTGTCCTTACTTCAGAATTATTATTATTATCCTCCTCCATTATTTATTATTTCACAGTCCCTGTTCGGGCGCCAGTTGTGGTATACGGGTTGTGAAATTTATTCGAATAATGAAACAGACCAGTCAAGGTTTAGGATTGGATAGATAAGAGTTTAATATTTACAAACAAAAGCCTACCATATATATTATTTCTACATACACAACAAGCAACACTGCATAATTCTGGTGAAATACAAAATAAAACATCCCTCAAACTTATCTTACTAAAGATTTAGGTTGTAATCACATATGCTCCTTCATTAATATAAACAAAATAAATTCCCATGATATAAATCATCCAATAAAATTACTTTAAATCTTCCCATAACATAATGACAATGTTCTAAGTATATAAATCTCCAACATTAAATTCACAAAATTAAAATAGGTATCTCTGGAATTAAGAATGACTAAGCAAAGACAATGCAAAACAAAATGAATATAGCTACCTTACATACTGGGCTAGGAAGAGTTCGATGGGCTGGAAGAGAGGATCATCTTAACTGGATGAGGACTGATTCTCGAATGCCTTCAAGCTTCGCGCTTCCCCCTTTTATATTAGCTGCCAATCCCGCAGTGAATTCTTTGATCGCCCTCTGGTGGCAAGCCTGGAAGTACACTTAACACTTCCGGAATTCTAAGTGACAATATCGTTGTAGAAGTCATCGAACTTCGATCCTCCCAGCATGCATTGCAACAACAATTCATGACTTAGTACATAAAATGGTTCCAAGCATAATAAATTTGCTTAAATAAATTCCAAATCTTATCAATTATCAAAC
>JAHWFO010100135.1:445-20831 GCA_023313115.1 Rhysida immarginata
TAGGCCCATTAGCTTGTTGCCCATGCTTTCGAAGGTCTTTGAGCGCACTATACTCAAGAGGTTCAACGAGTACTGCGAGGTAAACAACCTCATTCGTAGTGAGCAATTTGGCTTCCGTCCAGGCCAGTCTTGTCAGCTTCAGTTATGGAGGCTCGTTGCTGATTTAAACGGTCCTCTCAACCTCTCTATGTTTGGTGGTCTCGTTTTCCTCGATGTCCAAAAGGCCTTTGACCAAGTCTGGCATGATGGGCTCATTTACAAAATGATTACTTACGGGTTCCCTGACGATCTAATTGCTCTGGTTCGTTCCTTCCTGTCAAAGAGGACTTTTCGTGTTAAGGTTGGGGACTGCTTGTCTGAACCCTGCGATGTTAATACTGGCGTACCCCAAGGCTCTGTCTTGGGGCCAGCCTTATTCAACTTCATTATCCATGACTTCCCCAAGTTTGCAAAGTGTAATCTTTACATGTTTGCTGACGATGGGTCCATCATGACCTGGGCACGAAACCCAGCACATGTCGTCACTCGACTTCAAAAAGCTTTACATCAGTGCGAGAGCTGGTTCACTAAGTGGCGATTAAAGCTGAATGTCAAAAAGTACAAGGTCATGTTTATCACTCGCAAATGCAAAAACCCTCCAAAGCTCCTCTTCTTATTTGGCAAGGAACTTGAGTGCGTAAAAAGCTATAAATATCTTGGTGTCATGATCGACTCCAAACTAAACTGGAACGACCAAGTCCAATACGCGCTCAACAAAGCAAAGAAAGCGAGGTTCAGTCTGATTGCACTTCTGGGGCGAAACAGCGCTCTTGGTGTGGATAACAAACTCTTGATATAAAAGGTTGTGATTCGTACTATTTTACTCCATGGAATGCCTGCTTGGGCTTCTATTTGCAAATCTAGGAGGGAGGAACTCCCGACCTTCCAAAATGTTTCTCTCCGATTCATTACCCAACTTGACAGAAGAGTTGCCAACAACCACATATGACGATTTGGGGATGACCCACATAGGCACCTTTGTCCAGACACTTATGAAGAACATGCTACCCAAGATGGAGAATCACGAAAATACTCTGGTTTCTGGTATTCTGGACCATCCACTCGTTGTTAAGGTTCCCCTCAGGTTTCGAAGACCTGGATGTCTGCTTTGATGACGTTAACAAGGCCGTCTTCCTCAACTACTGGATCTTTTAGATCCTGCTGATTTTTGGGGACTGTGTTCGTCAATCTACAATCTGACTCTCGTCCCTTCTTGGGACTTATTCTCTGGAGGACTAAAGAGGTTCATCAGGCTTCTCTCCCAGTTCAGTGTACCTCCTCTGGTTTACTCTTTGGGCGAGCGTGCAAAGTGAGCTTGGCTCCTGGACCACTCGCGTCTTTTTTTTCACTACACTGTTCGATTGTCGATACTTCGAACTTCGTAGGTTCTCATCAACAGGACTGGAAGCTCTTTAGGGATATTCTTAGAGATAATAGCATTCCTTACAAGTAGGTTATTGATAAGGAGGATATCAATAGTATTATTAATCCTATCACCCGTGTTGTCAATGATGCCACTACTTCCAGTACCTCTACTATCGATCGTAAGCGTCCTGAACATCTCGACCTGCCTCCTTATATAAGGCGTCTTATTCTCGAAAGGAATTCTTACAGAAGATTATGACACCGTAAGCGACTCCCCTTCTTCAAGACCGAGTACAACCGGCTTTCTCGCAAGGTTCAGGAGGAGGTTTAAAGCACTACGAAGTCAAAGGTGGTGCGAAAAACTGAAGTCCCTGTCTGTCCAGGACAACTCGCTCTGTGGATCTGTGAGGGCCTTAAAGGGTAACAGACCAATCCAATTGCTGCCACTGCTTGCAGGCAATGGCAACTTTGTCACCAGTGACGTGGATAAGGCTCAATTGATCGCTGATTCGCTGAACAGTCAATTTACCACGCCTGGTGAGACAAACTTGGATAGCCTCCAAAACACTCAGCTAGTTAACGATAGGTATATCGCTTACCAGTGCATTCATCGTGTTCCCACCCCTGAGGAGTTCATTAGTGCTCAAGAAATCTCCGACGTCATCAAGCGACTTAAAACCAAGAAAGCAGCAGGTATTGATTCCACCACTAATAGTACTCTCAAGAACTTGCCTTCTAATATTGTCTCGATTATTACCAAAGCCATTAATGACTGCTGGAAATTTGGTTACTTCCCCGTCCAGTGGAAAGAGTCCGTCATAGTTATCATACTAAAGCCTGGTCTAAATCCTGCTCTTGCTGTCAGCTACAGACCCATAAGTTTGCTACCTGTGCTACCAAAAGTCTTTGAACGCATCATTCTGAAGAGGTTTAACGAATTCTGTGTAGCAAATAATCTCGTTCGTGATGAGCAATTTGGCTTTCGCCCAGGTCACTCCTGCCAACTCCAGATCTGGAGACTTGTTGCAGATCTAAACACTCCTCTTAACTGTGCTAAGTATGGTGGATGCCCGTAAAGCTTTTGATGAGGTTTGGCACAACGGCCTCATATACAAGATGATTACTTGTGGTTTTTCGGGCGAACTGATTACCTTGATTAGTTTCTTTCTGTCAAACAGGACATTTCGTGTCAAGATTGGCTGCTCCATGTCTAATCCTTGTGACGTCAATGTTGGTGTTCCCCAGGGTTCTGTCCTGGGATCTGCACTATTCAACTTTTTCATCCATGACTTCCCAACTTTTACTAATTGTAAGCTATATCTGTCCGCTGACGATGCGGCCATCATGACTACTGACCGCAATCCCGCTCACGTCATATCACGATTTCAAAAGGCCTTACATCTGTGCGAGAAATGGTTTGCAAAGTGGAGACTCGACCTAAACGTTGACAAGTGCAAGGCGATGTTCATTACGAAGAAACTTCGAAAACCCCCGAGTCCCCTCTTACTTTCTGGTAAAGAGCTCGAGTGGATAAAAATTATAAATATCTCGGTGTGGTGGTAGATGCCAGGCTAAATTGGGGTGACCACGTCTCCTATGCAATAAATAGAGCTAAGAAGGCAAATTTCATTCTAGTTGCTCTTCTGGGGCGAAATGGATAGCAAACTTTTGCTTTATGAGATGGTTATACGAGTCTTTCTTCTTTATGGTATGCCTGCCTGGGCTACAATATGCAAATCCAGATGGAAGGATCTCCAAACTTTCCAAAACGTTACCCTGAGGACTATCGCCCAACTTAACAGGAGAGTCGCAACAAATATTTCTAGTGCTGAAGATTTCCATATACCTCCAATTGGTAGCTATGTACAGGAGTCACTGAAGAAGTTGCTTCCGATCATTAAGGACCATCCCAATCCTCTGGTTGCAGTTGTTCTGGAGCATTTATTCACGTTTAGAAGTTTCCTCAGGCAACGCAGGCCTCGACACGTCCTGGACATCAATTTCGACGACATCCAAAAGGCCATCTTTCCCGAATATTGGATCTCATAGCTCCTCGTGCCCCTCGTTTATCAACAATCAACTTATTCGTCCTTATAGGATAGGACCCCATCTCTGGATGACTTAACTAGGTTTTACCTGGCTTCTTGCCTAGTTCAGTGTACTTCCCCTGGTTACTTCCTGGATGAGTATGGCATTGAAAGCGTTGCTTTCGGACCGCTCGTTTCGTTTTCCCTGCGCTGTTCGATTGTCAACCGGAAAAAGTCAGGGAATTTTTTTCAGTGAGAATGCGGATTTTCAGTGGGGATCCTGCATCTAATATGAATCGATTTTCTCTTTGAGATAACAATTATAAGATTTCTCATTTATTTCAGAATCTGTTTTTTATATGTAGGGACAGCTGTGTAGGGATGGGTTCAGAAACTTTAGATGTAGTAGCAGAAGTAGATATAAAGGATGTAGAAGATGACTTCAATATCAAATCCAGTCCATTCAGAAAAAATTGAAAGAAACAGAGAAAGATATGTTAAACCTCTAATTGTTGCTCTTTTGAATGGTTTAAACAAAATATTTAGTTCCTACTTCCAAGATGATCAAATGATTTTGGCAGCTGTCACTCATCCAATGTTCAAGCGTTCATGGATTGAAGATGAAGGACAAACTTCCATAGCAAGAAAACTGCTCACAAATGCAGTTGAACCATTTCTCCCTGCAGAAAACTTCGAAAAATCACAAAGTACATGATTTTTATTTGCATTTGTAGTCAAGTAGTCATATGCAATGTTATAAATATTTTAAGATAATAATTAACATTTTAATTATTTTAGAATCAACTGATGAAGACCTTGATTTTTATGATTTCGAGATTGGAAATGCTTCTTCATCAGCAGCAATCGTGGACAAATACTTGGCAGATCGTTCTAGGGAAGTTGAAATGCTTCAGAAATATCCAGTAATAAAAAAAATCTTTTTACGCTACAATACAAGCATCAATTTTCCAGTTAAGCGTTTGTTCAGTTGTGGAAAATTGATTTTAACCTCACTGAGAAACAGACTATCACCATCTACTTTTGAAAAACTTATGCTATTAAAAAAAATTAGTTAAGGCATCGTTATCCAACGATAAAAGGGTTTTAGCCAATGACGTACATTAAAGATAGACTCCGTAGCAATTGTTGTTACTTGAAGCAAATTGAGAGACTTCATGCCCAGAACTGTCATGGCCGAAAGTGAGTGAAGATGATGCAAAACACATGACTAAACATGAGAGTAGCTGATTAATAATTCTTACACACGCCGATCACGGAGTGATAAGTTTATCTTTTCGTTTACTATGTATTTGAAGTATTTCATTATATTTTATAAACATTTTTTCGATCATGGTTTCAATTTCAATTTCGTTTCGATCGTCATCAGTTATGTATTTTCATTTTAGTTACGTATTTTTGATTTATGCTTGTGGAAAATGATTTCTGGTCCTTTTTCGAGTCTGTTTGTACTGTTGTATGCAGAACAACTTTGAGGAATGGTTTTAAATTAATTATTCCTCGGGCCCAAAATCTTCAAAGAGAAAGCAGCCAGACAGCTAATTACTCCACGGTTTGCTCCTGTCCAGAATTGTCATGGTTCAATTTGCTTCACATTGTGCCGATGTTAACAATAGGCTGTGAGAAGTTGAAAACCCCAACGTCTGGTGGCGGATTATAAAACGTTTTGGTAGGAGACGATCATGTCAAGCCAGTAAGCATAAAGCAACCTATGTCATCAAATGTAAATTATTGCGTTTATGGTTGCTCAAATACCTATAAAACACTCAAGGAGTACAGTTTTATAGTTTTCCTAATGGAAAACTGCATCAAGTTAGGCTTGAAAAAAGGATTCAAGCTAAGAAGACACAAAGGTGAGCGCTGTGTTCTTAACATGCATGGAACACCTAAGAAGAAATCTCCCAGCCGAAATTTTATTTTTCTATGTATGATTTTTAGCTATCCTTTAAATACTGTTTACTTTCTCATCCTGTGGTTTAATGTCTGAAAGTAAAATGGTGCGCGCAGCACAATTGATGATGCTCACAATTTCTAATAATCTTTGTTTTTCTTCTAGAGTTGGAGGTGACACTGCTTCTTTGCCATACGTAATGATGACATTTAGCATTAAAAAGAAGAACATTTTGCTTCAATGTAAAAAAAAAAATAAATAAATAAAAAAAGTGTATCGCTTACTGGAAAATTAAATATTGTGCTAATTAAAGCACCTTGGACTCCAGTTTTTTTACTTGGATTTTTCCATGTCATGGGAAAATTAGTTTTCCCTTGATCTTGTTCCTCATTGACATAAGCTATGACTGCTGCCACATGCTTGCAACCACCTAAACCAGCTTTACATTGGCACATAAAAGAGACTATTTCACGTATTGCTGAAAGCTAATAAAAACGATTAAATGAAAACGATTAAAAATTATAAAAAAACAATTATATGATTTAGAAAAAAATTAGGTTTCTTTTTTTTACCTTAATTTCAATGATGTAATCTCTACGCAGTGTCCGCGCAGTCCGCTCGCCAAATCGCCAGTGGCGACAGATCAACTAATCTGACGAATAAACAATCACATTTGGCGAACATACTTGGCTAATTCTATTTATATGGAAAATTTTTATTTTCAATCTCGAAAATGCGATTATCATGTGATTAAATTTTTTTAATTTTAAATGCTTCATAATTTTTTTTTTAAGTTTTAAATTTGGCTAAAAACATGAGATTCTGGCTTAAAGAAAATCTCTATTGGCTAACCATTGGCGATAAAAATTTCAAGTACTGCGCGGCCACTGTATACATCATTGGTTTTAGGATCAAAATATTATGAGCAGTAGCGGCTCGTGACTATAGTAAGTGGAGGGACACAAATACAAAATTTCAGGTTCTTTGGCCTTTTCGTACAAAAGTTACAGCTTGATTTGTATTTTGAGCCTCGCGGCCCTTGCCGAGGCCTCAGAGGACTATATCAATTTTAGTGTGTAATAGCTAAAATTTTAAACACATTATAAATATAAATCACTTCAGGTTTCTGGACTTCTGGTTTTAAATTTATAGCTTGATTTGAGATTAAGGCCGCAAGGCCCCTGCCAAGAGACTTAAATAATTTTTAATATAGTTTAGCTAAATTTTTAAATACCACACAATGATTAAACAAAATTTCAGGGCCGTAGGCCTTTCCGTTACATCTTCAAATATTATAGCTTCAATTGTATTTGAGGCCGCCAGGGGCCCTGAGGCCTACACCAGTCTCCTCGTATATTGTTTATAATTTTTAAGTAACGCACTCTAAACATATAAAGCTTCAAGTTCTTAGGCCTTTTTATTATTCAAAGGTTAGAACTTATTTGTGATTTGGGCTTCAGGGCCCCCGTGGAGACCTAAGAGCCTTATACCAATTTTTTCATGTATATAGAGCTGGTAAGTGGTAACGTCACTTCCTGGCCCATTGCCTAGCAATTCCAAACTTAGGTTTAACTTCTCTATGCTTTTCTATGGTTTTACACCACATTGTTAAACCAAATCTTTGAAATCGCTAGGCAACTAACCAGCAAGTGACATCATACTTACCTGCTCTATTAGCTAAATTTTTAGTAAACTACTATAAGTATACAAATTTTCAGATTTCTAAGCCTTTTCGTTCAATTCTTATAGCTCTGTTTGTGTTTAGGGCCCCTGCCAGGGCCCCAGAGGACTATATATGTTTTAGTGTATAGGAGCTAAAATTTTAGATAACACACCATGAATATGCAAGCATTCAGATTTATGGACTTCCGGTTCAAAATTTATAGCTTGATTTGTGACTGGGGGCTCAGGGCTCCTGCCGAGACCCAAGAGTTTTATACTAGTTTTTAGTGTATATCTGCTAAATTATTAAGTAATTTTCTATAAGAAAACAAAATTTCAGATTTCTAGACCTTTACGTTTAAAAGTTGTAGCTTTGCTTGTGTTTGGGACATGTGGGGCTCTGCTGGGGCCTATATTACTCTTTTGTACATTTGCAATATTTTTTTAGTACCACACTATGAATATACAAAATTTCAGGTTCCTAGGCCTTTCCGTTCAAATGTTATAGCTCCAATTGCATTTGGTGCCTCGAGGCCCTTGGCGGGGTTCTAGAGGCTTATATCAGCTTCCTTCTATATTGGCTATATTTTTAGTACCAAACTGAAAATATATAAAATTTTAGGTTTCTAGACCTTTCCATTCAAAAGTTATAACTTGATTTGTATTTGAGGCTTCGGGGCCTTCTGTTGGACCCGATAGGCCTACATCACATTTCTTGTATATTTGCTATATTTTTTTTTAGTACCACACAATAAATATACAAAATTTCAGGTTCCTAGATCGTTCCGTTCAAATGTTATAGCTTCAATTGTATTTGGGGCCTTGGGACCTCCGGCAGACCTAGAGGCTTATATCACTTTTTTGTATATTGGTTTTATTTTTTTAGAACCGCACTACAAAGTTACGAAATTTCAGGATTTTTGCCCTTTGTTCGAAAGATAAAAAAGGAATCATGAAATTCATACAAGTGGCCACCCAAGAGGATTCGCTATATTTTTCGCACCGTCCTCTGTACAGGTTCTACGTGTGTAGAAAATTTCAAGCCTCTAGGTCATCCTTTCAAAAGTTATGGCATCAAAATGTTACAAGCAGTAGCGGGAGGATTCGCTATACTTCAAATAGTCCTTTAAATTCTGACGTCAGACAGTCAAACTCTGACGTCACAAATTGCTGAAACGCAATCAAAACTCCATAGACATGAAAGGAAGTGAGTTGGGGAAACGACAAAAACACATGGCTTGGTCCACCCTAGAGGATTCGCTGTACCGGGTGTTCAATTTATCTGAAGACATTGAAATATCTCCAGAACCACACATCGGATCAAAAAAGTGTGGAATGAAAAATGTTCATCGCGAAAGGGGACATCTAAAGATACCAAACTCGATCTCCCACCCCCATCCCCTGGAAATAGGGTGGACAATTATGGTGTCATTAAGTAGCATTTGTAAGAATATCAAAAACATTTAATTTTCTTTTGCTGATCTGATACCTATTTCTTGAGATATCGTCATTTTTCAACGACTTTTTACCCATTTAGATTATTGTCGATTACAGCGCCATCTGTGACCGAAATGCTCGAATCGTAGGTCAAATTGGGTAATTTTTTCTGGAGAATCCGAATCTGCAATAAAAAATGGGGGTTCCCATTTAAATTTTTTTAACTCCTCCCTCCCCCACTTCCAGGGGGTAGGGGTGGGGGGGTCGAGTTTGGTATCATTAGATGTCCCCCTTCGAGACGAACATTTTTCATTCCACAGTTTTTTATCCGACCTGTGGTTCTCGAGATATCTCAATGTCTTCAGATAAATTGAACACCCGGTATTTTTCACTCCGTCCTCTGTATAGGACCTACGTGTGTAGAAAATTTCAAGCCTCTAGTCAATCCTTTCAAAAGTTATGGCGTGTGACATACATAATACATACATCTGTACCGTCGTTAATAGGGTTTTAGATAATGATAAAACCCTAAAAATAAAATGTTCTGTTAAATAAATGTGTTTTCTTAAACTGTATCATATAATTTGACATAATATGAGAAAAGGTATATAATTTTTAAAAAATTGTTTTACCCTTCTCTTTCATCACACCACAAAGGGTAGCAATGGCTGATTATTTTTTTAGCGGTAGCGGTAGCGGTAGCGATAGTGATATTTCGTCGACATAGCGGTAGCGATATTTAGCTAGATTTTCGTCTATCTAGCTTTAGCGGTAGCTAGCTAGATTTTCGTTGATATAGCGGTAGCTTAGCGAACTAGATTTATTATCTAGCGATGCCAATACTGGATCTAGAAGACCATCAAGAAGACCTAAGAAGAGCTAACTACTTCCCGGAAAAGGTAATCCGACTTAGGAAAGCCAAAGGAGATATGCCTATGGTTTTGGTTCTGCTCCCCAATAGTGAAGATAACCAGTCATTGAAGAGCATCACTCGTATCGGTCCACTAGCAGTTCTAGTAGAAGTCTTCCGAAGAATAAGAAGCCACTACAGTGTTACAACTGCCTGCGCTTCGGACACGTATCCATGGGCTGCACAGAAGACCCTCGTTGCAACAAATGCGCAGAGGCACATCAGTCAAGAAACTGCCCCAAGATAAAAGGACAAGGCCCCCCCGAAGTGCATAAGATGCGGAGGTCAGCACACTTCAAGCTATACAAAATGTCCAAAATATCCCCAGGTTAAAAGGATGTATAGTTCCAAGGTCACTGCGGACAAATCCTTTGCAGCTGCAGTGTCTAATCCGGAGGAAAAAGGTCTCCACATTAACGACCTACAAGGTATGTATAATTAAATTGGACGAATATGTCATTTGTCTACAAATCTAGGCAAACGTTACCCACAGTGGAGTGGGCTCCTTAAGAACAACTAATTTCATCATGGCTACACGACATTATATTGAGATCAACAATGGTGAGCTTCGATGCGTGATATGGAACGCTAGGGGAGTTCCCCGAAAGCGTATAGAGTTTCACAACTTTCTGTTGAAGCAGGAAATCGACATTGCCTTCCTATGTGAAACAAGCATCAAGCCAAGCCGAGATTTCAAGCTATCCGGTTATTGTGTGTACCGTAACGATCGTATGACTCCAAACACTACAAGATGTGCCTCTGTTGGTGTTGCCATCATCATCAAGAATAGAATTAAACATCAAGAATTGGTCTCCAAAACTTACGCAGGTATGGAATCGGCGTCCATCATCATCAATGACGTCTCCCTTGGTGAAGTGAAGTTCGTAGCGCTCTACAATTCACCTAAACATACTCTCGATGTTAGCGATCTCGATGAACTCTTCGATGGTAACATTCCAGTTATACTGGCTGGTGACCTTAATGCCAAACATCCAAGCTGGAACTCCAGAACACCGATGGCATGATTCTATACCGGTATGCACAAAGTAAGGATGACATCATAGCTGCAGGGCCAGTGGAGTACACATACTACTGTGACCATTCCTCTACAGTGACATGTTGGATATCTCACTGATGAAGGGTTTCTTCAAGCCATACAACATCTTCACGATTGATGACCTTTCTTCTGACCACAAGCCTGTGGCGTTAAACTTTGACAATGTCAACATCAATTTCAGAGAAGTCAAGCATCAGCAAGACTGGAAACTCTTCAAAGAAATCCTCAAGGACCTTGACGGCCAACTCGATAGAGCAATCTGTACATCGATCAACGTGTTGAAGACATCACTAAGCGAATAAATAGTGCCACTGAAGCTAGTGCCTATCCATTGGAAAATAAATCTCCTCATCGAATTGTGCTTACCCCAGGAATCCAACACTTGATTGCAGAAAGAAACAGGGCCAGTAAGCTTTGGCAACGTTATCATGTACCTTGGCTAAAAACCAAATATAACAGTTTAGTACGAAGAGTCCAGGAAGAAATTAAAGAGTTACGCGACGGTAGGTGGAATGACAAGCTCCAAAGCCTGACGGGTCGCGACAATTCCATTTGTAGCATGGTTAGAGATCTACAGAAGAAGAAGAATGATACGCTTCCTCCACTTCGTAACCCTCAAGGTAATTACGTCCAAACTAATCAGGATAAAGCACAAATAATTGCAGATTCCCTAGAGATGCAGTTTGTTACTCCTGATAAAAATAATCCCGAGAGTCAACTTATGTACCAGCGTGTGGAAGATGGTCTTATCAAACTTGATGAAGTCCCGCAATTTACATCGAAGATTAACATCGAGATTGGCGAGATAGCTGCCATCATCAGAAATCTCAAACTGAGGAAGGCTCCAGGAAGAGACAAGGTAAATAATAATGCCCTAAGGAATTTGCCGAACAACATTATTAATGACATCTCGAATATCATAAGCGATTGCTGGAAGTTTTCCTACTTCCCGACTCCTTGGAAGCAATCTATTGTGTTACGTATCCCCAAGCAGGGGCAATATCCTGCAATTCCTGCGAGATACCGACCTATCAGTCTATTCCCGTTGATGTCCAAAATTTTGGAGAAAACGATCCTCACCAGGTTCAAGGACCACTGTCTCACCAATGATCTACTTCGGAAAGAGCAGTTCGGTTTTTGTGCCGAACATTCGTGTCAGATGCAGATATGGAGGCTTGCTGAAGACCTGAGCACCCCGCTGAGCCTTTCAAGGTACTGTGGCGTGGTTTTTCTTGATGTAAGTAAGGCTTTTGATCAGGTATGGCACGAAGGGGTAATCTACCAGATGATCATAGACGAGTTTCCTCCTGATTTGATTTTGATGGTGAAATCCTTTTTTAGCGACAGGTTCTATCAAGCTAAAGTTGGCGAAAACTTCTCCTCTCCCCGCAAGGTAAAGGGCGGTATCCCGCAAGGCTCTGTTCTTGGGCCCATTTTATTTAATTATTTTGTACATGATTTCCCAAAACCAGAAAAATGTAATTTATATTTCTATGCTTATGAGACTGCCATCATGGCATGGGCGCACCAGCCATGTCACGTTATCACTCGTCTGCAGAACGCCTTGAAGAAATTTGAAGACTGGTTTAATTGCTGGAAACTGAACCTTAACTTCGGAAAATGCAAAGCTATGTACTTCAGCAAAAAGCTTAAGCGTCCTCCGGATACTCTTGTCCTATTCAATATGGAACTCGAATGGTCGACAATTACAGGTATCTTGGCGTTATAATAACTCAAAACTCTCCTGGAACTGTCACGTGACTTAGGTTCTGAACAAAGAAAAGAAGGCTATGCACAGCCTCATAGCTCTTCTGGGTCGGAACAGTGCCTCAGTATCGACAATAAGCTGCTATTGTACAAGAATATGATTCGGACCATCCTCTTCTATGGCATGCCTGGGTGGGCAACCATATGTAAAAGCAGAAGGAGTGAACTCCAGGCGTTCTATAATGTTACATAGAGGACCAATGCCCAGCATGGAAGAAAGACCGTAAAAAATCATTCATCCATTCGGATCTGAACATTACTCACCTTGGTAAGTGTGTCCAAGAACTCCTGATGAACAGGGTGCAGACGATGAAGAGTCGTGACAATGACCTGGGGGCTGGAATACTAAACAACTTGATGGAAATAAAGTGGCATACAAAGTAGTCAGGTTAGTCAGGCTTCTTGCCTAGTTCAGTGTATTTCATGTGGAATTTATTCTGTTAGGGTGAGCTTCGCGAAAGCACTGCTTTCGTTCTACCCGAAGAAATGTACACTTCACTGTTCGATTGTCGTAGACTCACGTAGTTCTCTCGTTGTCTTTGAGGTGCTCCTGGACTGCTGAATGATGGTAGCAATTGCTTCCGAAAAGTGCTTCCAGAACCAGGTTGTATTTATTCCATTTTTTTAGTGTTGTTGTGGTTAAAGAGTTTTTTTTTTAATATTAAGATTCACATTTCACAATTAATTCGAATCGAGCGGTCGACTGCCGCGCGTCGTCCGCAGAGTAGGCGGACGAAGTTCGGCGTGTTGAATCTGGGCAGCGGCAGCAGTGGCTCAACCATTCTGAAAAACTGAATTACATGTAAATTCTGGGAAGGCAAAAACACGAAATTTGGAAGCTGGCCCGCGAGGTTCGCGGCCCCGCCGCCGTTGCCGCTAGCTTTTTATTTGTGAAACCCACTTTACACGTGAGGTATAAAAGTTTGGCTAGGTTTAAGGTATTCGTGGTGGTCCAGTCCAGGCAATGACCACCAAATGGCTAGCATAACCTTTCTGGGATAGATCAAGTTTGGCATTTTTGTTTGGAGGAGCATCACTGTAATCCATTTTCCTGAAGTTGATTCAATGCCGTACAGAATCCACTTCTCGTCACACATCACAATTCGATGTAGGAAAGGTCAGTTTTATTCCATAAAATGATTGAGGTAAAAATGGACAAACGTTGTCCTATATTGTCTTTTCTCAAATCATAGAGTACCCATTTTTTCAGCCTGCTCACTTCACCAATTTACGAGGCCGTTTTGAAAAGTAATGCCTCCATGGCTGTAATTTTTTTATTTGTTAACCGATTTTCAAAATTCTTTTTGTATCTGATACTTAGATTTGTCCTCTAGGCAATGCAATGAGTGAGGGTCCAAAGCTGCCATTCAATCCTGGTGTCGACAACAACTCCGGAATTCCTCTCCGACGGGTTCACCCAACTAGTCACGCGTTGGCGCAATGCGTGGACAGGGATGGGAACTATGTCAAAAAGCGAATAGTGTATTGCATAGAGGACAAATATAAGTATCAAATACAAAAAGAATTTTGAAAATCGTTAACAAATAAAAAAATTACAGCCATGGAGGCTTTCTTTTTCAAAACGCCCTCGTACTTTAAATGTTCACAAACAGTTATATGATCACTTCCCACCCTGGATGCAAGTTCTCATGAAGTTATCCGGGGATTTGACACCACTAATTCTTTTAAAAGTAATAATCAACTTCCGATGGATGTCCGGAGCGGAGTTTATCTTCAAAGTTTATACATGGAAGAAGCAGAATGCAGAGCGAACAAATTCTTAACAAATTCAATATTAAAAATGCGTTAGCGATACCAGCACCAAAAATCATATTATTGTTAATTTTTTTAAAAAGGGTTTAATAAGTTAATAAAACTTATTATATAAAGAATGAACAATAACATTTATCATTTCAATTTCCATTTGCTTACTTTTCTTCATCATCTTAATTTTTATTGAAAAGAAGAAAAGCTTTACAATACGATATGTTATGAGGAAAAGTGATTAGTTTTATCATGTATTCAGGCTTTTATGAAAATCTTTTAATGGTTATTACCTGCACCGTTCCACTTGGCTTATGCATTTGTAAATGAAGTCATCAAAGCAGTTGAAAAGACAAGCTTCAGCAAACTCTGTTGGGAAGCAAGGTGTTCTTGTTGCGTTAATTTTTATTTTCTAAAAATTGAGATTGGAGAATATAAAATTTTTTATCGAAATAAGCACTTCATTTTCTACTAATAAATTTATCATCCTATATAAAACACTTACCTCTGTAATGTGATATATGATATTTATCAGTTGGCCAATTCTAAGAAATTGTGCATTATAAGTGTGGGCATATTGGATATAAGAAGTCTGTTCAACTGGATGTGCTAAAATCTTAAGAAGATAAGTTAATTTACTTATTTGATATTCACAATTTGTCAAAATAATAATAAGTATTGAAATGTACTGACTTTTACCTATAAAATAAATCCAAAAATATAACGATAATATGAAAATGTTAGTAGGTTTGCCATAAACTGTTTCTGAATTAATATACAGAAAATATATGCATTTTCTGAATTCTAAGAGAGAAGTAATATAATGAAAAATAATGAATAAAATTAAAATCAACATATACCAGTGCTTTCTTACTTTCATGTCAAAAATAATTTGAGTAACTATGGTTATTCATAAGGTACTATCATAAGGTACTATTCTCCTGAGGCAAATCAGTCCACAGTTTTTGCAGCTGTCCCCCAGATTCCGCAGGTTGATAATGGGACGGATTCGCCTTTAAATGTCATCCCACACGTGTTCAATGGTGGAGAGGTCCGAGGATCTGTCTGGCCACAGGAGGACCTCAACATACTGTAGGCAGTCCATAGACACACGTGTTGTGTGTGGGCGTGCGTTATCTTGTTGGTACAATGTCCCATGATTCAGTGCCAGAAGGGGTAGGACGTGCGGACGTGGAGTGTGTCTGTGACGTATCGCTGTGCCGTCAGTTTGCCGAAGCACTATTAAAGGTGACCTGCACGCATATCCGATAGCTCCCCACACCATGATGCCAAGGGTTACGCCTGTGTGCCTCTCCACAATATGGGACGGTTATGCCCTCTGTTCTCGACGCCGCCATACGCTAACACGATGTTCATCGGGCATCATGAAGAAGCGGAACTCATCACTAAACATGATGCGATGCCATTCGTCCTCTGTCCATGCCTCCCGGGCAAGGCACCACTCTAAACGCAGACGTTGGTGTTGTGATGTTACTGGCAACCCACGCAAGGGGCGATAGGACCCCAATCCGGCGGATGCGAGTCGTCGAGACACGGTACGGGAACTCACGGGATGTTGTAGAGTCTCCAGTACAAGTTCGCGGAAGGCGGGTGCCGATGCCATGGGATTCCTTGATGCTTGGAGCATCATACCACGGTTTTAACTGGGGTAGTGTTTGTTGGTCGACCCGAACCTGCACGATGTGCACGGGTGCCCTCATGTACTGATTCCACCATCAGGCCACAGTGACATCTGAATGGCCCACATGCTGTCACTTGGTGGATAGGATGTCTAAAGCGTTTGCCAGGCATCGCGGGTGCTTTGTACGGTACAGTAATCCTCTCTGAACGTCTTGCGTAACTGTCGGATTCACAGCAGTTGACAGGTAACAATTTATCAACAACATAGCGGTGACATTACGAATGAACCCTGGTGAGCGTTCTAGACATTACAGACCCTTGTGAATCTAATCGTTTACTCACATCAGTGGTATGCATATACAGGGTGTACCAGGTTCGATGGTCATAAAGTAGCTAGCGTGATCCTTTGCATGATTACAAACTTAAAGTTCCTTATGCAAAATGTTCAAAGCTCAAATGTTGACGGTCTAACATCACGCGAAGTTTGCTGAAAACCTGTCGAAACCGTCATTTAATCTCAACAATTGCCGCCAATTAAATTGTAATCGCCCCTTTGAATTTAATGAACTGCTGGTCCGGAAAGTTCATAAAAGACATAATGACGCAATTTAAATCTCGAGTTTTCGACATTTTCGATAAGAAACTTTAAGTTTGTAATCATGCAATGGATCATGCTAGGTACTTTATGACCATCGAACCTGACACCATGTATAACGAAATAATATTGGACCACTCCTCCTGGATGCTTCACTTTTCTTGTCAACCAGTGTATATAAGGTTCTCTGTATGTATGTATTGTAGCGTGCTAGAAATCGGGGGTTTCCATTCCCGACACGCCCAGCCACTATTTAAAAGAGGAAAACCCCTTTAAATAGTAAACCCTTTCCCTCTCAAGCTTTAGGAGCTTATCAAATCCCAAGATGGATAAAAGATTATTTAAATAAGTAACCCAAGTAAACAATTCTATTGGGCTAGATTACATTCAAAGTTAGAATAATTTTGAAAGCGCGGGTAAGATTATTTTACTACATAAGGGTCTTAATTGGTCGGAAGTCGACCAATTAAGTTTAAAAAAGAAAATAAATTGCTATGATAATAATCCCATAAACTTGCCCTCTTTTCGGTAATTACTAAGATAAAGAATATGAACGAAGGGATTCCAAACAAATATTTCCTTTATTACAAGGGGGAAATGCTGCGAATGGTAAGAAATTCCAAACAATCGACTATAATTAACACATATGTAACGAGGAAGCTTCCCGTAGAAGTGGATACCAAAAGAACAGCTCTTGAAAAAGCGACCACTGAAACCAGGCGGTAGACAAAACAGTAACAGCTCTCACGATGATGGAAGGTTAGGATAGCGTTCGTCACACTGGGACCTCCACCGTCGTAGGCGAATTCAGAAATGGGCTCGGGAAAGCGCTACAAGACTAGTCGATTGGGAAAATTAGCATTAAATACATATTTGGAAATAAAAAAAAAATATAATTAATTAAGGAAAAATGAGATTGAAGGGGCAGCATGCAAAAAAGAAAAAAAAATCAAAAAAAATTAACCACATAAGAAAACCAGAGACCTCGGGAAAAACAGGAGCCTAAAGGAAAAACATACTAAGAATAAAATAAACACAAACCAAGCATCAGAGGTAAAGGTCAAGATGAGGGTAATACGACAGACGAAGGATGAAACGGGTTTAGCGCACATACACACATGAAAAGCACGGGGGATAGGCGATCACCAACATATAACGAGGTCCTAAAAGAAGCACAGTTATAAAGCAAGAATCGATGAAAAAAAAATCCAAAGTAAAGAATAAATTTTAACAGGAACATGAAAGTAAGAACAGAAGAATAAAATTAAAATTTTAAAATAAAGTCCAAACGTAGGTGTTCTTGGGATTATATTAAAGTTTCGAACGCAATTATACGATTTCCTTCTTGATTCGCAGGTGGGCAAATACTGAATCTTGAACATATTTCGTTGATAAATTCTAAGGCAGTTATCTCGCTCACCGACAATGGTCGACGTTCGACTACGACGGAGAGGTCCGTGTGCGAAGCTAGGAGAGGGATTTAGTCCAAACTTGGACTAAACAAATAGAAAAAGTCACAGTGAGACAAATAGGAAATTAATTAACCGCAACTGTATTACCAGAACTCCCGTAACATCCCATGACATTGACGATTCAACTGCGAAGACCCTAATCATTTCGACCCCAGTTCGATTTGACTCGATGAAAAACCAGGCTAAAGTTTTTAAAGAGAGAAGACGAAAATGATGGAAACCAACCTGTCATGTGGAAACATCCGATAACTATTTCGACAATTACAAACGACGTCCTTGTCGCGCAACGAGGGGAAAACACGGCTCCATTGCGGTAATTACGAACAAAGGTTATCGTAGCGGACGGTCCTATGTTGATGTTCCATTTTAAAGGGGAAAGATAGAATCTCCATTGATAAAGTCTTCAAGGCTTCTCCATTGTGGTAACGACGAACTGTCTGGGCTTAGCAACCGTAGGCCGATGCTTTTAGTTGCCATAATCAAATTACAAGTTCTTTGGACTTCCCGTTGAGGAAATAGTTGAAATGCTCAGACGGTCTATGTACGAGATCATGCTGAAAGCTGCCGACCATAGAGGAGTGCAGACGGACCAGCTGGATTCGTCGGTCACGGTCGCTCGACTGTTTCGGTCGGAAGGCGAAGACAGACTCCTACTTCTCTGGCTGTTTTCGAAAGATCGAAAATATTATATACCGGGTGGGCAAGAAATAACGTGAGGTGTTCAGAGCTCGCTAGCGGGAATTCTATTAGGCCAAATGCAGTACATTTTGGTGTATATACTTAGTGGAACATGCAGTTACGATTTCTGCAAAAAAATAGCACCAAAAGTCGCCATAGAGGGCGCTTATTTCAAGAAAACAATGAATACCTAATTGTCAAATGAACAAATACCGTACAAACCAACTTTAGTAACAACAATAAACAATGTTTTATTTTTAATTACAAATGTCTTTCAATATGACCACCAATCTGCTGTTCCAATAGCTGCATGCGGTACACGACATTTTCTACGGCAGCTCGCAGCATATCTGCATTAATTAGTCTGATATGTAACGTTATTTGATCCTTTAAGGTTGAGAGGTCAGGAACATGTGCTTGATACACAAGGCTTTTCAAATACCCCCATAACTAAAAATCACAAGGGTTTAAATCAGGCGACCTGGGTGGTCATACCATGGGAAATGCACGACTAATTATTCTGTTGTCTGAAAAACGTTCTCGCAAGATCTGCTGCACCTGACGTCTGATGTGCGGTGGCGCACCATCCTGCATAAAAATGGTAGAATCCAGACAAGCCTTTTCCTGCAATTGTGGTATCACAAAATTCTCAAGCATATCGGCATACCTGGCAGAATTGACGGAACAAGTCACCGGTCCACGGGGACGGATTTCTTCAAAAAAGTACGGGCCAATGATGAAAGAAGCAGTAAAGCCGCACCATACTCTTAGTTTCGGTGAATGCATAGGAGTTGGCAGACACACTTGTGGATTTGATGCAGCCCAAATACGGCAGTTGTGGGTATTGATATCACCATTCAAATAAAAATGTGCCTCATCACTCCATATAATTTGCCATGGCCATGCATCATCCACTTCCATACGTGCTAAAAATCTCAACGAAAAGTCAGTTCGGGTACGTTCATCTCCAGGAAGCAATTGTTGAACAGGTGTGAGTTTATAGGGATAAAATGTCAATATCTTATGCAATATTTTCCTCACCGTCGAATATGGGATATCTGTTTGGCGTGCTATTGCGTGTGCACTGCTGGTACCTGCACAGTAGTCATCTCCTGTTCCACAACAGCAGTTGCAACTTCTTCAACGTGTTGCTACCTGATTCGTTTGCGTCCCCGGCCTGGTTGCACTCCTAGAGTTCCGTTAGATTCAAATCGTTCAATCATTTTCCGTAAGTTAGTGATGCTCATCGATCCTCTTCGTAACGTTTTCAATCGCCAGAATTCACGAAGGGCAGCACTTGCATTGTCGCTCTTCTGATAAAACAACTTGACTAATAACGCCCGGTCAGGCAGAGTAAGCGTCATCGTCAGGCCATTCGTTCGTGAATGATGGGAAATCCTCAGCCTTGCCTTTTATTGTCATGATTGCCCAACACGGAACGCGCTTATGCAAATGTATTCATTGTTTTCTTGAAATAAGCGCCCCCTATGGCGACTTTTGGTATTGTTTTTTTTTGCAGAAATCGAAACTGCATGTTCCACTAAGTATATACACCAAAATGTACTGCATTTGGCCTAATAGAATTCCCGCTAGCGAGCTCTGAACACCTCACGTTATTTCTTGCCCACCCGGTATTTAATTGAAACAAACACATTCTCACATCAAGCAGAATTTACGCCTGCAAAGTAATCAGCCAATGTATCGCGGATTTTTCGTGCTTGGTCACTATTTCCACCAATCACTGATACATGTGTCTGATGATTAGTTTCAGAATCATCCATCCAGCTTGCTTCTGAAAAATCTCGCTCTTCCTCACATAAGTTGTGCAAAACACAGCAAGCTTTAACTATTAAAGGGACATTTTGTATGTCATAGTCATTGCGCTTTGAAATTATTCTGAATCTAGCTTTCAATCTACCGTAAGCATTTTCAATCACCCTGCGTGCTCTAGCCTGCATTTAATTAAAGAATTTCTGCTTTACAGTCAAGCTTGAACTTTCAGGATAAGGTTTCATCAAATTCTGCTGTAGAGGAAAAACTGAGTCTCCCAGAAGTAAAGGTTG
>JAHWFO010100171.1:0-11832 GCA_023313115.1 Rhysida immarginata
GCGGGGTGTCCTTGAGCTTTTATTGCGGGGGTGGGGGGAGCGTTTCATGTGCAAAGGGATATTCTCGACAACAAGAAACTTACTTTGAACTCATGAAGGAAAGAGAAAGTACGACGTACAATGTAGGATCGGAAACACCCGGATATCGCATTTTTCCAGAATCCTGTCAGCTGCCTCGTGTTTCTATTCAGCTGGACGAGCAGCAATAATGATTGCCTTTTCGAGATCACAATTAGGCAATTCTTATTCTCCATGCTTTATTATATGCTGAAAAGCATACATGTATATGGGTTTCGCTCTGTTTGTGCGTCTGTCTCTCCGTCTGTATGTCCGACGATTACTAGAGAATGCTCTAACTTTTTCAAATTCTGCTTTCGCTCTTCGATAGAGACCCTTCCTGAGCTCACCTGATTAGTTTGTGATTCAAATCGGTCTAACAGGCACGTGACTATTAAGACCCGACCTCTCTCCCCCTCATTAAAATATTTTATTGGCAATATAAGGTATGTAATATGTCATTCGAGCGGAAAAGACGAGCACAAGACGAATATGGCATTATTTTCGATTTTCGAAATGCTACGTCCGAGAAAATTACCCTCAAAAAGTACTTCAAGGACCCCTTATTACGAGCTTTAGCTAACGCTATAAATACTTCCGGACCTTTTTTCAAATATTCCACTGAATAGGACCTTTTTCCATATTTGGGAGGCGGACCTTTTTCCAAAATGGGTTGGTCGTCGATCTCCCCCCCCCCCCGGCTACGGGCCTGTAATATCTCCAGCCGGCCATCGTTTACACGATAACGTGAAAATGGAAGAATTTAACTGCGATATATCAACTTTTGATGAGCTTTCGTGGACCCCTTCAACCACGTGCACTAACGTTAAGAAAATGAATTTAGGGCATGTAATATATTAATCGATTCGTACTGAAAAATCATTCAGTGTTACTTTTTGTTTTTCACTTAAGCATTTTTGATGGCAGCTTGGAGCACGTGCCCGTTATGTAGCTTTGTCGATGCATTTAGTTTTAAAATTCAGTGCTGTTAGGCCTATTGTTAAATGGGGGGTTATTAATGTTAGGGCGAATGTTAAAAATGGCTCATTAATGTTAGGCCTACATTTAAAAATGATGCGAGTGTGGATAGAATCAAAGGAATTTCCATTGCTTATTTAAACTAAATGCAAGTAAAAGTGAAATATTCAAATTTAAAATTACATCTGCGTCACAGGTAAAGCTCCTTGAAATGCTTACAAGATTTTTCCCGACAATGCTTTACAACAAAGATTTTTCTTTTCTAACGTTTATGGTAACTTTGAATAAGAAGGGATGAATAGCTCTAGCAGTGGAAAGAACATAGGCGCAGTAGTTTAAAACGCTTAGACGTGCGAGCATTTGATTTCTCATTTCGTGAGTGTTTGTAAAGATTCGTGTAAACGCTGCAATCGATTACGTAAATTTACTTCGCCATTGCTGTATATAAAATATTACTGTAATATTAAACAACACATTTTTAAATTCTTCTTTTCAGCATATTTGAAAATCGTTTTACGAGTTATATTCTTGTCAAGTTCCGGGATATGGGCTATCCCAACTCCTCCTCAAACCACCTATGCATAAACTCAATCTTTTGCATAAAAACGGATTAGAACAAAGATACATATGTTTTACAAGTTTCTAATACACTGCTCACAAAAATGAAAGGAGCATGCCAGTTCGACAATACTGCACAAAGTAATTGCTTATAATTCCTCGTGAATCGACGAAGGTTGTTTCTGGATTACGAAAGGATGGCTCAACAACATGATTTACCGGAATCTGTAGTGTGGAGAGCTACTGGGAGGCTTGATAAAGGTCAAACTCAACGGACTTGGTGTGTCACGAAGTGTCGTTTGTCGACTTTGGGATCGTTTCCGGGAGACTGGAAGTGTTCGACGAAGTTCTGAGCAAGGTCACCACCCGCACGTGACGACCGTTACCTTTTGCTAACAGCCCAGAGAGACAGGCAACAAGCAGGCTACGTACCTTCGTCGCCAGTTCGTCGTGGCATTATGACGCAATCGCCTTCATCGGGATGGTCTTTATGCACAGAGAGCAGTGGTATGCCTGCCTTTAACTACAGGGCACCGTAGAAACCAAAGAATCTGTGCGGAAGAGCATCGCGATTGGGGTGCTGTTGAATAGAGTCGAGTGCTCTTCCCAGACAAGTCAAGATTCAGTCTACAATCAGACAATCGACGAAAATTGATCTGGAAGGAGCACATTACAGCAAGCATAAATACATTATCTGTAAACGGCACTCTGACGGCTCAGAGGTAAAGGAACGAGATTCTTAGGCCTATTGTCATACCATAAGCTGGAGCTATCGGAGAAGGCTTCATTTCTATGGACGATAACGCACGTACATATAGAGCCCACATTGTGGAGTTCGTGAGTAAACATGTTTGTGACGCCCTTGGAAGATGCATTGCAGCAAGGACAGCACCTCTGTGACCTGAACATAGTCCTCATTGAGGAGTGGCAAGGGTTACCTGAATTCCTCATTGGTAACCTCATGAATTCCATTTAGCTGCCTTGGAAGTTCTAGGAGACCCCCCCCCCTACTAATAAGGTTTGGCCCCATCTTCCAACAAGCTCTTGTTCATTAGCAAAAGCTTCACACATAGTATAATGTATGTTTGGAGACCATATCGTTTCTCATCTTCAAATATGGTGTATAGGATATGATTGGGACTTTGTACCACTCTTCAATCAAACAACTTGCCAATTGTTGAAGAGATGAAGGGGGGGGGGGTCTGTTTCTGAGTTACCTGTCCCAATCTCACCATACATGTTTGATTATATTCAAATCTGACGATTGAGCGGGCCATAGAAGAAGATGCTGCACTTCGCCATCTGCTCTTAAAACCAAGATTTCACAGTTCTGGCAGTATGTACGGGTGCATTGTTATCTTGAAAAAAAGGCGTTGTTGTCAGGGAACAAAATCTGGATCATTGGATGGACCTGGTCGTGTAAGATGTCACAGTATCGGTCAGAAGTAATTCGCCCACTGATGGTAGTAATTTGACCAACTGAACAATAAGAAATGGCCCTCCAAACCTTACAGATCCGCTACCGTATTTTACTGTAGGAATAAAACAGACTGGACGGTAGGCTTAATTGGGGCTTCTCCGACCCAAATCACTCTTTTCCAGTCATTAGGTGTCCAGGCTCGTGGTTTTTACACCAACTGACATGGGCTTCAGCATCGGTCTCTGATGAAAGGTTTTTCAATCGAAGCTCTTACATGAACTAGTGAGGTATCACTGTTATCTTTATGCCAACGCTTGTTAATATCTAGCTTATTAATTTATTGTTGGCAATTACAATTCTTATGTACGTAGTTGAAGGATTGTTGCGTAGTTGACAACAAAGAATAGAATTGGGTAGGAAAATAGAGTTTTTATATATAATTGTAATATATCCGAGGAGGACCTGGCGATTCCTGTGTTTCCTGAGTACACAGAACCTGGATTCAAATGAGCACTTGAAGCCGATTGTCTGAGTTGATATGTAGCATTAAACTCCAACAAAGGGGTGGCCTTGGCCTGGTTGTCTCGTCGAACGGCTCGCCAATCGATGGAGTTAAGCAACATCAGGCGCGGCCAGCTGTTGGCTGGGTGACAGCCAGTGGCTTGAGTCCCACTGCTGGGTGGGAGGGCTATTTGGGGCACAGCTCTTGGGGGACCTTAGTCTGACCCATTTGCTGAGTGACCAGTGGTGTATGCCCAGCAGTTGGTGATAGCCTCTGGTTTGTTCGTCCGCCAGCAGCTCTTCCATCATGAACCCCCCCCCCATGCTTCGGAGGGTACGTTAAGCCGTCGGTCCCGGCTGCTACTGTCATCTCGTAGCAGTCGTTAGTTACTGGGATGGCGCAAAACTCCCTCGAAGGGGTAATGCTACAGATTATCGTTCTGTGGTAATCTACCCTCTGTACAAGATGAAATAAGAAGCTCCAGCAATATTGGTAATAGGGATCTATTTCTACAGGAATTTTGTCAGAAATAATAGCTATCGGTTTGTGCAGAATCAGGGTTTGGAACGTCGTCCACGCGTAAGTCTAAATTGAAGAAATGTCGGAAATGGAACTCAAGCCTCGGAGGTTTTTCAAATGCATGTCCGGATCAATGGCGTCTACTGGAACATTGCCAAGGAAAGTCCACGACACACAGTGAAATTGTTTTCTGCATTCTCCAAAGTTAACTGGCCTTAAGATTTCTGCTGCAACTTGTAAAACTGATAATTATTTTTTTAACGGGTCAAGGGAGTGGAGGTTTGTTTTGTAGAGGTTATAGCTCAGCCAGCGAGTCCCAGTTATATATCAGCTACTCTTTGTTGTAATCTTCCGTAATTTGGGTTTGGTTCGCTAATTAATAAATACAAATTTAATTAACCACATAGACTGTGTCTGAATCTTATTTCGAATCCAGGATCAATTCCTGGTTGTCCCAGTTGTCGGTGCAGAAAGACAACGCAACAATAGCATCTATCAAGCTTTCTGCCAACAGTTTTTTACCGAAATGGGGTCTTCAAAGTGGATATTAGGTTCTGCAATCACTTTCGTTGCAGTAGTTTTTGGCTGTTTCGACACAATCCTTGATTCAACGGTCCTTATCAATGAGTATTGTTTTCCGCCCACTATTCTTTTTCGCCGATGACGGCTTACAGTGTTTTTGCTACGCACACAAAACTTTGGAGATTGTTGCGCTTGAAACGTTCAAGAATGTCGCTGATCGGGACACGGAAGCACATGATAAACGTCACCAACGATCTGCTCCCTTTCAAAGCCTGTGAGGTCACATATTTCAGGAAGCACTTATTGCAATCTATCATGTCGTGGCATATCAAATGTCGGATTTCGAGGTGGGTTCCGCGCTTCAACACGGTTTCCACGTTTAGTAGCAAGTACCCATAATAAAGTGGTACCTTCCCAGAGAAAAACCTATCAGCGACCAGCTGCCTGAAATTTGCATGTCTGCGATGATATATAATAGCGTTTTTAACCCAAGCGAAGATAGTCGTGACTTCATACGAATTACGTGTGATAATGCATTACGAGTTCCAGTTGAATCACACTGCATCCAACGCCTCTCGAAACATCAATAAGGTATTCGGTGTAGGCACCATAAACGAACGTACTGTCCAACGTTGGTTCCAAAAATTCCGGGCGGGAATGACAGACCTGGCAAATGAGCCACGCGGCAGACCGCCCAACGTGTTGAATGACGCGGAACTGAAGCGGACCCGTCAAAAACTGTTCGGGACCTTCCAGGGGATCATACTGTCTCAGCGTCGACGGTCAGTAGAAACCTTAGGACCATCGGCAAGAGCCTCGGTTGGAGGTGTGTACGGAATTGCTTTTGCGCCATGAAGAAGCGGGGATTCTTGATCGCATTGTCACCTGCGACGAGAAGTGGCTCCTATACGATAACAGGAAACGGTCAGCACAGTGACCGGATGCTGATGAATCCCCGCGACAGCTCCCTAAACCCCCGCTGCACCCCAGGAAGCTCTTGGTTACAGTTTGGTGGAACATCCGTGATGTAGTGCATTACAGCTTCCTGCAGCAGGGGGAGACGATCACCACTAGACCTACTGCCGTGAACTGCATGCTATGCATAAAAAACTGCAGTTGTGGATCGCAAGGGCGTTACGAGGTGCTTCCACACTCCCCATACTCTCCGGACCTCTCCCCTACCGATTACCATCTTTTCCAGAACCTGGACAATTTTCTCCACAGGAAAACACTCCTAACCCAAGCTTACGTCGAAAACGCATTCCGGGTTTATTGAGTCCCGTGACTATAGATTCTATCGGCGAGGGGTCGAGAAGCTGCCAAATCGTTGGCAACAATGTTTGGATTGCAATGGGGGTTATTTCGAATAGCACGTGTGAAGGTGTCCTTTCTATAGGGCCATTAAAGATGACCTTTGCAATCCGACATTTGATATGCAACGACCTGATACAACTAACACAACTTGTAATATACTCAAGTGTAACACAGGAGAGGTAGAGAACTGATTAATACGTGAAACATGCAACTTGAACAATTCTATTTTGAGCGAGTGTTTACATTATTCAGTCCAACCCCTGTATGTTATTTTGTAAAAGCAAGTGGTTTCACTAAAATGTTTTCACAATCTTAACACAAGCCATAACATCTATTTCATTTGAACTATATTGCATAAAATCTTTAATGTTATCTGAATGGCTTCCAAATCCACTCTCTAGTATCGGTCCCATAAAAGATCTAAGCGCGCGAACTAAAAATTATAGGAAAATTTACATTTTTCCGAGGGCGATTAAATATCGAAAGGCCGATGGTTCGTGTGGTTGATTAATACTGGTGGCCTCCCTTGTTTATGTCCATAAATTTTCTCTCTCACCATTTCCCAATATTTGTTTCCATTTTATCCGCTCGGATGCTAAATTAAACTCGGAATGAAACTTCATAGAATCAACGAGCTAATCAAAAGGAAGACAAGGCCAGAAAATAGTTGTATGGCCGGACCTTAAATTCATTGTACGTATAATACACTAAACAGCCAAAGAATAATGAAAAACACTCTGTAGGGCCCCATTAGCATTAGAGTGACAGCATATTCAAAGTGTGTTCATAGGGGAGCCTCGTGCTTCTACGCATTTTTTTCAGCGATTTTCCCAGGCACGGTACGCGTGCTGGAAGCCTCGGTGTCGTTTGAGGGCGATCTTAATCCTGAAAATCATAAAGAATCTGCCAGAGCCAAGTCGGAACTGTAAGGGGGCTGGGGCAACATTGATGTGCAATCAAATGATGGTTCAGTGTCTGTGCAATCATCCTAACACTCATTCGACGGTCAACAACAAATCACGCACACGAGTCGCATTTTCGTCGGTGTGGCTGGTTGATGGCCTTTCAGAGCAGGGATTGTCGATCATCTCTTCGCGGCCTCCCTTAAACATCTTCAACCATTTTGAAACTTGAGAAGACGATAGAGCAGAGTCCCCGTGTGCGTATCGGTTTGGGGCAGAACTCGATCGCGTACCGTTGTTCTATCGTTTGCTTCATCGCGCATCGTGACACGGTCTTTGAGACAAGCTTCACAAAATCAACCACTGGCGCAATCACATACTGTCGCTTCACAATAAAATCGCTTGCATTACTTTATGAACACACCTTGCACAGGGTTAGGCATCGCTGCTGCAGTGTATCCAGTTGTAGCAAACCATTTACCAAAGAGACATTCAGCAGCTGTAACGTTGATGATAAAAACATGTTGTTTGTAGATGCGACTCTACAACAAATCCAACTATGCTCTATTGTATTAAGATCCTGGGGGCCAGGCTAAATAATGGAAGTCGCTGTCATGCCCAAAGAACTGGTCCTTAACCAACCAATACAACTTTCAGGTATTCCTTGGCTATCACATGACATAAAAGGAATATCACCGGTACCGTATCGAACCAGCAAACCATGACACTGCCACCAGAACCTTCAGTTGTTCACAGAAGGCAGTTCGACCATCTTCAAGCTTGTTAACCTCGTACTTTTTTATATTTGCTCATGACATGTGTTATGGGTACTTGCTACTAAACGTGGAAACCGTGTGAAGCGCGGAACCCACCTCGAAATCCGACATTTGATATGCAACGACTGATATACCGGGTGGGCAAGAAATAACGTGAGGTGTTCAGAGCTCGCTAGCGGGAATTCTATTAGGCCAAATGCAGTACATTTTGGTGTATAGACTTGGTGGAACATGCAGTTTCGATTTCTGCAAAAAAAAGTACCAAAAGTTGCCATAGGGGGCGCTTATTTCAAGAAAACAATGAATACCTAATTGTCAAATGAACAAATACCGTACAAACCAACTTTAGTAACAACAATAAACAATGTTTATTTTTAATTCCAAATGTGTTTCAATATGACCACTAGTGTGCTGTTCCAATAGCTGCATGCGGTACACGACATTTTCTACGGCAGCTCGCAGCATATCTGCATTAATTAGTCTGATATGTAACGTTATTTGATCCTTTAAGATTGAGAGGTCAGGAACATGTGCTTGATACACAAGGCTTTTCAAATATCCCCATAACCAAAAATCACAAGGGTTGAGATCAGGCGACCTGGGTGGCCATACCATGGGAAATGCACGACTAATTATTCTGTTGTCTGAAAAACGTTCTCGCAAGATCTGCTGCACCTGACGTCCGAAGTGCGGTGGCGCACCATCCTGCATAAAAATGGTAGAATCCAGACAACCCTTTTCCTGCAATCGTGGTATCACAAAGTTCTCAAGGGTATCGGCATACCTGGCAGAATTGACGGAACAAGTCACCGGTCCACGGGGACGGATTTCTTCAAAAAAGTACGGGCCGATGATGAAAGAAGCAGTAAAGCCGCACCATACTGTAAGTTTCGGTGAATGCATAGGGGTTGGCAGACACACTTGTGGATTTGATGCAGCCCAAATACGGCAGTTGTGGGTATTGATATCACCATTCAAATAAAAATGTGCCTCATCACTTCATAAAATTTGCCATGGCCATGCATCATCCACTTCCATACCTGCTAAAAATCTCAACGAAAAGTCAGTTCGGGTACGTTCATCTCCAGGAAGCAATTGTTGAACAGATGTGAGTTTCTAGGGATAAAATGTCAATATCTTAAGCAATATTTTCCTCACCGTCGAATATGGGATATCTGTTTGGCGTGCTATTGCGTGTGCACTGCTGGTACCCTGCACAGCAGTCATCTCCTGTTCCACAACAGCAGTTGCAACTGCTTCAACGTGTTGCTGCCTGATTCGTTTGCGTCCCCGGCCTGGTTGCACTCCTAGAGTTCCGGTAGATTCAAATCGTTCAATCATTTTCCGCAAGTTAGTTATGCTCATCGGTCCTCTTCGTAACGTTTTCAATCGCCGGAATTCACGAAGGGCAGCACTTGCATTGTCGCTCTTCTGATAAAACAACTTGACTAATAACGCCCGGTCAGGCAGAGTAAGCGTCGTCGTCAGGCCATTCGTTCGTGAATGATGGGAAATCCTCAGCCTTGCCTTTTATTCTCATGATTGGTCAACACGGAATGCGCTTATGCAAATGTATTCATTGTTTACTTGAAATAAGCGCCCCCTATAGCGACTTTTGGTACTATTTTTTTTTGCAGAAATCGAAACTGCATGTTCCACTAAGTATATACACCAAAATGTACTGCATTTGGCCTCATAGAATTCCCGCTAGCGAGCTCTGAACACCTCACGTTATTTCTTGCCCACCCGGTATGTAAAAAAACTTACTCAATTTGCCACATTGCTTTATTTTAATGGACACATTTCATATCAAACCCGGAGGTACCCCATAGAATCGAGGTGTCACAAAAGTGTCGCCTAAAGTAGAAGTTTCGGAAATTAACAAATTCTTCTCATTACTATTAAGAATACCCCTTTGCTGTCAACAAAGTCTACTTCTAACTAACTTAGATAATGATCTTTGCTGACTTTAAATTTCAAGACCATTCCGGTTTTCACGCGCTGTTAGCTTAAATTAAAAGAACCCAAAGTAATTTTATTTCAAATCGATATTGTTTACTGTCCTGGCGCGCCTGTTGTCGGTGTATACATCAGATTCCTAATGAAATCAATTACACTTAATTATTTTCCGTATTAATAGCCCCGTGTAAAGCATGCGGATTGAAGTGAAGCACGTCCCCGTTATGGCCAATGCAACATCTGCGGGGCCCATAAACTCATAAGTTAAAAGTACCTAGGAACTCATTACGCCTTTCATTTTGGTTAATAGTCTTCTGAGACACTATCAAAACTGAATAAAACGAATTAGAGCTCGTTTGAAGCTACTCTCTCTCTTGTCTCTGAATGACCCTTAACTTTGAAGTACGGTTTAGTACTTGTGTAGATAATAAAAATTTCTATTTCACCCTATCACTTTGAGATCCACTTGTAAGATAATAAACATCAGAAAGCACTATTCAGGTTGTTGTTCAACTTTCAATGCGGATGATACTCTCCTCTTATCAGAAAGCAACAGGTGAGAATCCCCAAGATATGCACTCAGAGAATATTTGTCTTTGCTCTTTGGGGAGCCACTGTTTAGGTTATTCCTTAGTTGCGGGGTCGCATTGATACAGAGGGTGATTCCTTAATTTTGCACAAACTTCGTGCACTTAGGAAAATCATCTTGTTTGATTGTAAAAGAGTTAAAGCTCAAAGGAATATCGGTTTCATATAGCACAGTCCTTCGCGTAATTGAATCTAAAACAAAGCAAGAGGAAATGGGAATCCCAAGTCAGTTTTTAAGCGCACAAGCAAAGCCCGTACTATGGAGGTTTTTGCAAAAGTGAAAAAACGATTGAGAAGAAACCCCCCCCCCCCAGCCAAAGGTCGACGGCATAGCTATTAAAAACCTCCGAAAGGACGATCCGTAACATAGTCCATAAAGATTTGGGAGCAAAAGTTAGAAGAAAGACAAAGGTTCACACGCTGAGTTACATCCACAAGAAGAATCGTAAAACCAACTCAAGGAAATAATATCAACTCCTGGCTGGCCAAGAGTATAATTTACAAAATTATGCAATCACCCTCTCTAAAGCTCGAATAACCCGTTTCAGCTCATCCCAAAGATATTCGACTGGATTCAAATCCGAGGAATATGGTGGCCACAGGAATAAGTCGAATTCATTATCGTGCTCCTGGAACCATTCCATGACGATACGAGCGTTGTGACACGGAGCATTTTCCTGCTGGAAGTATCCTGCTAATGGGGGAAACACAGTAGCCATGAAGGGATGAACGTGGTCGACCATAATGTTAAGGTAGCCCTGACCTTTAAGGCGTTGTTCTACAGAAATCAGCGGACCAAGAGTGTGCCAGGAAAACATTCCCCAGACCATTACAGAGCCTCCACCAGCCTGAACAGTGGAAACCAGGAGGGGTCCATCGCCTCGTGCTGTTATCTCCAAAACGGGATTCATCCGACCATCAGACCTTCTTCCAGTCATCGGCAATCCAGTGTTGGTGATCACGGGCAAATTGGAGACGTTTTTTGCGGATATGGGTGGAGATCCTAGGTACCAGGACTGGCCGTCGGCTGTTGTAGTCCATCCTTGTCAATGTACGACGTGTAGTACGTTCAGAGATGTTATTCTGCGGCTCAGTGTCGTACTCGACGGTTAGTCGTGATGTTTCTAGTCAAACGAAGAAGCATTCCCATCCTACGCTCACCCCTTGGCTGGTCTCTGGCTGGTTGTTTTTTGGTTGTTTGTCCCATCCTGGTAAACCCTCGCTGGGCACCAACTATCATCCCGCGTTCGAAGTCGCTCAGATCCTTTGTTTTTCCACCAAAGTGTTCTCGTTTTACATTGGTACCGACTGTCAACGGATTTGCATAATCATGGGTGTTCCTAAAAACTGGCCACTCAGTGTATCTAACTGCATCGGCTAATCGTCCACTGTGAGGTTTGTCTTTAAGTGATCGTCTTCCCCTCTTATACGCACGAAACTAGGACAAAACTGTGGCTTTACTCGGAGCATTACCAGAAAATCTGTTGTAAAGTTTCAAAACAATCCGACATTTCTAAGCTTTTGGAATATTCATAGAAAATCATAGCATGCCATGCCTGCTGATTATCTCCATTGCGTTTCACGATAACGGATCTGATAACCGAAAGAGACGTTGGAACGCTTCTTGGAAGACGTAGGCTGCTTAACACTTTCTGCTTTTCCACCATACGAACTACTGCTTGTGGTTTCAGTGATAAATTATCAATTATTATTCCAAATGTTATCCCAAAAAAACTA
>JAHWFO010100175.1:0-11756 GCA_023313115.1 Rhysida immarginata
AAAATGCTCATATTTCATCAAATATTTAATATTTTTCTATTCTGATTGCAGGGCATTGTCTGTACTGTAGTTTGTCAAGTTTCCTGAAAATGGCATTGCATTGGGTTGAAAATCCTGCATGTTATAAACAAAAAACTTATGAAAACGTTTCTACATTTTTAATGCTTGGCTGCTAATGTATGACTTTATCAGATCGTTGCATATCAAATGTAGGATTTCGAGATGGGTTTCACGCCTCAACACTGTTTCCACGTTTAGTAGCAAGTACCCTTAACAAAGTGGTACATTCCCAGAGATAAACCCAAAGAAACCTTTATATCTCCATGGATTTACGTGCTATTCTCATACAAATGAACACAGAAAAGTAAAACAAGCCTCTTAAGCATATGCTACAGCTACAATGCATTTCAAGCATTATTTTTTACAGGATGATTCCAAACATTATTTTTTTGGTTCACTTCTTTGCTGGTCCCCTATTTGCCTTCGGGAGAAAACCTTCCCTGAAATATATGAGGTGTAACGTCCTTTTTACATCCCTGAAATTTCAGGATAATTCGTCAAATATTTTTCTAGATATTCGACAAAACGTCTAAAATCGAAAGTGTCCAATTACTTTCTTCCAATCTGTGTAGTATAAATTCTTACTTTTTGGTAATAACCTCCACCCGCTATTGTCCCTGTTCGGGCGCCATTGCAGTGAAATGGGTAAATAGTGGGTGCAAAAATAAGGTTCAAAAAGTAAAGAAAAGATAGTATTTTATTAAGGCAAAAAAAGGTTTGCATAAAGTTGCAAATTAACATCGATCTTTCATCAGGTAGAAGAGATGCATAGAATTACCTTTATTTTATTTGAATGAAATATATTCAGTATTTATTTATTAAATGTAACATATAACATTGGATCATAACTAAAGAGTTCTAACTTCTTCGCTAGTTTCAAGACGCAGAAAGCGTTGTGTTCCTTTTGATGGGAGGAACACAGTAACCCTAAATCTGTAAAAGTCAGTTCAAAAAAAATTCTAAGTTCAATAGGTTCCCATAAATTTAAATTCAGAGTTCCACAGTGAGTCAACACTGTGGTCAAATACATTTATAAGGAATCTTAAATGTAATCAACTTACAAATTCTTCTGATAATATTCCAAGTCGGCCATGATATCGATCCAGGAAGTCAGTGGAGCAGTTATTCATGCTCTGTTGTCAATCACCAAAGCAAGGATAAAAAATCAATTGTCGATTGTCTTAATTTATATGCTTTTACCTGGTCGAAAAGCATGCCGGTAGGATGCAGAGGTTGACACACGTGCGACTCAAGATTGGATAGCTGTCATTGTTTGATGATTGATAGCGATCTCTATTCGGTCCGCTCTTCATCAGGCCCTCTGGCGGGAAATTTGAAAATGTCTCATTCGAAACAGATATGCAGCCGATGCAGTCGATAGGCCTAACGATCATCACTCAATAGAAACATCAAGGGAACACTGCTGTTGATAACTTTACACTGAAAAGTTTATCAAGCGAATTAAGTTCTTCACTAAATTGTTCAGGAGTCACAACAGGTATTGTTCCTTTCTTATTGTTTTTCTTTTTAGAACACATAGCACACATTGTTTCCTTTGACGCACTGTCTCCCGTTTTTTGTTTTTTTTTTTTGTTTTTTTTTTGTTTTTTTTTTTTTGTTTTTTTAAGGCAAGGAGATCGCTTACAAGAGGAGCGTGACACCAAAAAAAAATATTTTTAACTGAGATTCTGTCACAGCAGTTATTCCTACATTGAAGATGCTAAAGATAAAACCGATTTGTTTAACAAGTATTTTCAATCTGTGTTTGAGGATCATAATGACTGTCAGTTGCCTGAATTCACAAATAGGAGCTTAAGCAAGATAGAGGATATAGATATAACTCTAGAGGGAATAAAAGATTTGATATCTGAACTTAAAAATAATAAGGCTGTTGGACCAGATGGCATAATAGCAGAGACGTTGAAACCAACTTGTAGTTGGTCTATTATATATTATTTACAGGTCACATTTAAGCAGTCTATCAATGAGGGTAGTGTACCAAGAGACTGGAAATATGCATTTGTGACGCCAATCTTTATAAAGGGAAGATCAGATTATTTAAATATACAGACCCATATCACTTACATCTGTTGTATGTAGGATGCTAGAGCATATTTTGGTTAGTTCACATATATAAGCATCTAGAAAAGTATAAACTTATTAGCCTGTAACAACACTGCACCCCCCCCCCCGGGGTGGTGAGACTGGGGTAATGACTAAAGTCGAGAGGCGCAGAATTGTAAAGTTCGAGACTGATATCAATCGTGAGTGGCTAATTGATTTGACACATAAATTTTAAAGAAAAACCAAAACCTTTTATTACGTCTACTTTGTGAATGTTATAATACAGTACTTTATCGGAGTTGAGCAATTGCTATGCTTACACTCTAGAGGGCCCTCTTCATCATGCAAGTTAGACAGTGTCAGCCAACAGCTGATGCGAACACGTGCTGTTCTTACAAAACAACATAGAACTTTCATTCAAACATTTTTATATAACAGGGGCAATAATTACCTAGTTGAGCCTTATTTACTGTGATCAATGCACCAAGCAAAATAAATGCTAATGAGTGATTCGCAATGTAGGAGCGATAACGCGCTTTAGCGCGCTGCACAAAAACCCTCGTCTAACAGCCGACATCGTAATGTGGAGAACGTCGTGGGGTTCCTTTCTTCGACAATGATCATCTTTAAGACCGTTTTTGGGGGGGGGGGGGAAACCCCTATTTATATGGTTTTGTGCAGATTGATGCACCTTACAACAACACACGTGTTAATCGCAGTGTCACTGTTATAAGCAAAATGCCAAATGCGCCACACAACCAGCATACGCTATTAGGTAACAGTGCGCACCACCAATGCAAAGTTCGCTCATAACAATTGTCCATACATAATTGAAGGCATCAACCGCTAGTTCCACCAACAGGATTCATTAATCCACACATATTGAACATAGGGCTTAATACTATCTAAACTTAATACAGATACATCAGCTGGCAAAATACATAACAAACTTCTATTTTGCGCGGAGGAACACTTATGCAGACTGCTTCTCTTAACAAGGCAAAGACGCTGATATGCTCCACTTAGGGGAGTGAAGGTTCTACTATTTCGTAACACAGAGTTTCTGCTATCTCTGTGCCGGGAATATGGAGAAATCCTCGTGAAAACGTGTCAGGGCATATAAATAAGGAAAAGTACACTCACCACAATAGTCGTCATCAAAATGGGCTGGAACACACAGCTGCTTACTGAGAGATACCTGTTCATGTGGCTTTATTTCCGTGAGAAGGTCGATGAGCGTTTCGAACGCCAAACTCCGCAACACACGAAAGTTGCTCTATCTTTTTTTTCTCCTCCAGACATCAATAAATTAAATAGACATGGTAAATAGAACAACCGCTTGAATGGAGCTCAAAATATTAATAAGCTGAGGTATATTATCAGACTTATTCGTAGTGAAAAGTTCTATCAAATACACTCGAACTTAAGATGGCCGCACAGCCACAGCTGCATAAAAGAGCAGCACCTCACTCTATTTCTCCCAAAAAAAGACTTAGCCTACACTCGCTCTTAAAAAAAAAAAAGCATCTCGTCGTCAAGACGATTTTTATATACAACATAAGACTCCAGGGAGGCTATCACAGCTTCCGAGAAAACTAATCTCCAGCAACAATGACTGCTCCCCGATAATCACATTCCTTGCTGCTTAGCTCTTAAAAAAAACAAGGAATCGTTGTCTGGAGTGTAATTCACTAAAACGACAACAATTAAAAAAACTAAAAACCTATAAATATATATTTTATCTTCTTCTATATATATAAAGAAGGATGTTTGTGGGTTTGTACTTTATACAAATCTACAGTTTTATTCCGATCTTGATGAAATGTTGCATACTTGACCTTCAAAGCATGAGGAAGGTCACTGTCTACCTTCAAGATGATATATGTAGGATTGTAGAATGGTGTTCTACTTGGAAGATGGTAGTAAATCCTGCGAAAACTCAATGTATAAGCTTCTCGAAGCAGCGTTCGAAGTTGGGACCAGATGTTGATTATGCTTTGGACGGAATAAAGTTGGATGTTGTTGATCATGTGAAATGTGTTGGGGTTAGCATTAGTGCTGACCTCAGTTGGGCAAATCATGTAAGAAAAATATGTCAACACGCAAGGCACGTGTTGTTCTTTTTGAACAGAATTTTAATGGGTACGGATTTTAGTGCTAAAGAGGTGGCCTACAATGCGCATGTGAGATCACTAATGGAGTATGCTAGTTCGGTGCGGGATCCTTCATGTAAAAATCAAAAGAACGAATTAGAAAAGATTCAAAGCATGAATTACTTTCTTTGATCGATCATAAGTGTGAAACTTTTAAAAATAGGTGTTTGGAGCAGGCGGGCAACCCTACATGAAGTCACCTAATGTGATTTTAATTGTATATGTGCTAATTACTTTGTAACTGCACATTATCTTTAGAATTTAGAATTTAGTTTTCATTTGAAATTTATGAGATCTTAATTCGTTTGAAATCACACACCCCTCCTCCAAGTTAACTTTTGGTGATGGAAAAGTGGATGGGAAATTGAGAAAAAAAGCAAATTAATCCAATGTATATTGTTTAAACTGTATGATATCATACATATATACTGTAATGTACCAGTATATTAAATATTTTATGCTAGTTTTCATTTGAAATTCATCAGATCGAAGTTTGTTTGAAATCGCCTCCCCTCCTCCAAGTTAACTTTTGATGATGGAAAAGTGGATGGAAAATTGAGAAAACAAGCAAATTAATGCAATGTATATTGTTTAAATTGTATGATAGTATATATATGTACTGTAATGTATCAGTATATTAAATATTTTAAGCTAGTTTTCGTTTGAAATTCATCAGATCGAAGTTCGTTTTACCCCCGCCCCCGTTAGCTTTTGGTGACGTAAAAATGGACGGGAAATTGAGACAAAAAGCGAATCAATGTACCATATATATTGTATAATGCACTATAATATGTCAATATATTCAATGTTATACACTATTTTCGTTGGAAGTTCGTCAGACCTTACCCCCTCCCTGGCTGTTGTAGAGCTAATTTTTTCCTCTTGTATAATGCGATCCCACAAATTTAGGTGTTTTTTTTTCAGGTCAAAATTTTTCGCATTATAGTAGAATATTTACGGTAAAAGAAAATAGGTATTGAATGTATTGGCTTCTACTTCTTCTCTGGAGGTGTTCTGGGTCGGGCACTGATCAGAGTCCTCCATTTCCTCTCTTCCTCCACTAATCCTCTCTGAAGACCTTCAGCGCATCTTCTGTCCGTTTCCCAACTTCTTCCTTTACTTTATCCTTCCATCCTTTTTATTGGTCTGCCTCTTGGTCTTTTTCCTTCTTCCTCCCTTTCTAATATTACCTTTGGGATTCTGTGCTCATCCATCCTTTTTACATGCCCTAACCAACTCAATCTACAGGGTGCGTAAGGTATTTTGAGGACAAATTCACGTAAAGAAAGAAAACAGAGATATAATTTGAGATAATAACTTTATTATTGAAACATATCATGAGCATACACAAGAAATCTTCTTGTTATATGGCTATTCAATGAACCCGCAATTCAGTTTCTATAACTGCTTCAATGCGAGATCGAAACCGTCGGCATGCGCGAATCAAATAGTGATGGTTCATATTGGTCATTACTCGAACAGTGGCAGCTTTCAATTCATCTTTGGTGTTATGGGTGTGTTCATTTACCTCATTCTCCACAACGCTCCATACGTAGTAGTCCAACGGATTCAGGTCAGGGGAGTTAGGAGGCCAACGGTTAGGGGTTAAGTGATCATGGAAGTTATCAGCCATCCATTCCTGTGTCATGTGAGACTTTCCCGTATTTTGTCTGACGTAAACTGACCTCTTCGCATAACATAAGAGTGATATCTGATGTTTTCATGGACAACATTTCTGATTATTCCTTCCGACACATGGAGATCTTTGGCAAGTGACCTCATGGATGCTCTGGGATTGTCATCGATGGCCTGCTGCACTTGCTGAATAAATTCAAGTGTTCTGATGATGTCAGAGCGTGAAACATGCTTTTTACGTTTTGATACTGGTACAACATTGCCATCTTCAGTCTCCAACTCCTTCCGCACTTTGTGGACGAATGATCTTGCGACCTTTAGAAATCGTGACATCTCTAAATCGCTGTGCTCTGCCTTTATTGCCATGATTACTGCATGTCTCTTCATGTTTTGTGTTACTTGATGGTCTGCCATTTTGCTTTCCGGAAACTGAAAGGACATGCAATTTACTATAGTGCAGCAGTAGCCAAACAAAGGTGTGTCCTCAAATACCTTACGCACCCTGTAGTCTGTTCTATTTTCTCTCCTATCTTTTCCATGGTAGTCTGATTTCTTATCTCCTCATTTCTTATTTTCTCTCTTCTGGTCTTCACCATTGTTCTGAGGAACTTCATTTCCGTGGCCTGGATCCTACTCTCCTCTTTTAGTGTTGTGGCCCACGTTGCTGCTCCATATGTCAAGATTGGCACGAAGCAGATTTTGTATAAGGCTTTCTTGCATTTTATAGGCACTTTGTCATCCCACAGCAGTCCTCTAATGCATTGGTAGAATCCTGCCGCTGCTGGGTTCTTCTGCTGATTTCCTTACCAATTTTACCATCTTGAGATTTCATACTTCAAAGTATCTGAAGCTATTCACAATCTCTAGGGGATCTCCATTTAATTTAATTATCCCTCTTCCAGTTCTGTTCTCTTACTCCATTCATTCAGGTGGTCCTGTATTTCCTTCTCCTTTCTTCCTAAAAAGATAATGTCATCGGCAAACAGCCATGCATCATGTCCTTTCCCTCCAATGGTCTTCTTAACTTGCTTATGTATTTCACCCATTATAAGAATGAATAGTAATGGTGACAGGGCACTTCCCTGTCTCAATCCAGTTTCGACTTCATACCATTCCGTTGCTCCTCCTCATGATATCACATAGCTCTCATTCTTCATGTACATATCTGTCAGCTCTTTTGGTACCCCTTCCACACCATCCTTCTGGGTATGCTATCATAAGCTTTCTCTATATCTATAAATGTCAATATAGTGGTCCCTCCACAAGTCTGCATCCGTGGTTCCAGGACCATGCCGTCTTGCGGATTTTCCCCCATGTGCTTTTTCTAAATACAGTCGAACCCTGATAACTCAAATCGTCAGCGGACTACATAAAAATTTTGACTTATCAGGTTTTGGAGTTAACCAGTAAGTCGAAAACGAGGCTACATGACCACTACAAATATTACATGATACTCACAATGTTTCTATGAATTTGATTAGTTTTAATGAGAACCATATACAAATACAGTACGGACCCAGTAAAACAGAGTCTGTTCCAACACGAAATCAATTCCAATGCTGTTTTGGCATGGCTTCCGAATTCTACTTCCGGTTTGTAAAAAAAATTTCGAAAGGCGATTTTTGCCCCTTTTTTTTTTCATGTGAAGATTTTTATGAAATGTTTTATATTTGAAACTTTACAGAGAATTCATTTTCTTCTCAAATTTCCATTACTTTTACATCGACAGAAGCAATGAGACAGTGAAGTTTCAAAATCAAAATAGTGACGGCCAATCAGAAGTGTATGACTGCTTCTAAAAACTCGTTTGCGATCATTCATGCAATGAACTTTATGGTCAATATGAATACTTCCTCTAATTATGAACGCACAATCGTCATCAATTACTACGTCTAAATAATTTTCCATTGAACGATCGCAATCAAGTTCGATTCGCAATTTTGTATTTGCACTAAGTTTTGATTTTCACAATGGCTGCAAGCGACTGTGAAAGATTCCTTCACGTGGATGTAAAAATTAAAGTTGAAAAATGAAATAAAGTTTCAACAGGCAAAGCTTGTTTTTTACGATAGGTTTTGCTTAAATTTAGAATACCTATTCACTAAAACCAAAATTTCTTTGAGTTATCCGGGATTTATTAAAAAATTTGTTTGAGTTAATGAGTGAATTTTCTATTGAATTAAATGCTCTGGGGGATGGGACTTAGAATACCGTTTGAGTTAACTGGGAATTTGAGTTATCAGAGTTTGAGATATCCGGGTTGTTAAAATTTTTTATACATTCTTTTATGATGTTTACTGGCTATCAATTACCATAACATTATATTCTTTCAAATATTCGATTATTCTTATAAATGTTAACCCCTATTAAATATTTATTCCATTGTTTATTAGCTTCAAATTTTATTTGCACGACTTTTTTTTATAAAAGATTTCGTTTTTGGAAAAGTTGGTCCTTTCATATTTTTCCCATGTTTAAATGTCGGGCGAAACTTTTTCTTCTCATTTATTATTTTTTTCAGATGACAGCAATGTCCAAATACAGTAGTCGCTGCTTATTGTAATCACGGTTAATGTAATCAATCAGTTATTGTCATTATTTTTGCCAGGAACGGCACTGTTATATACAAATACATTGAAAATTAGTCTCTTATTGTAATCAAAACTTCGGTTAATATCAAATTTTTCCCAAAGGGAAGCTTCTGCGCATGGATAATGACCTAGAAATTCCATAGAAATACCGTGAGTTAAATTCAAGAGTTCTTCAGCTCTGCAGCATCAAAAATGATGTCATGTTGCACTGTGTTACACTAAGGCCCTCTGCACACGAAGCGACTAAAAAGAAACCAAACTAATCGCCAACCAGTTACCAACTATGAATCGCACACGACACAACTGGAAGTTGACTCAACTCGGTGACTATCGTGCTCGCGTTTGCCCGTGGGACACATGCGAAGTCACTTCTCAATTATCAAAGCTTTTATTGTGATTGCTATTGTTATTATCGTGTTAAGAAATGTCTAGTGAGTCAAGTGATGAAGATTTTATCCTTTATTATTATAACAGAAAAAGGAAAAACCGACAGAAGAAAAGGAGGTATTGGGTTCACCCCTACATTGAAAAAAATATAAACTACAGAACATTTGTTGCTGCAAGAGAACTACAACAAACTGATGCTAAGTTTCTGGTATTTTATAGAATGACAAAAGAATCATATATACATTTTGTACAATTGCTTGTCCCTGCTATCCACAAAAAAAAAATACTTCAATGAGAGAATGTGTTGGAGCAGAAGAAAGGATTTTAATAACTCTCAGGTAAGGAAATCAAATTTCTTTTATTTCTTTTATATAAAATCATTCTAAAAATTAATAAAAAATATAGGTAATTGAATTAAACTTTATCAGTATCGGTACTGGTGAACATATTTCCCATAAATTCGTAATAAGACTACGCTTTTTGTGGATTATGTTCTGTGCTATGAGGGGTCAAAGTATTTGCTTCTCCTGTTTGAATTGTTGAGTAAATAGGTTGATACCCCAGCAAGAATGGAGTCTCTGCTGAAGTTCTTGAATTTGGACTCAAATTCTTTGGCGTATTCTCCAATATATCATCAATTAAATCCATGACTTTTCGCTTAAACATTTTTGTTTGGTGAGAAGACATCTGATTCACATCGGGTAGTAGGCTCAATAAAAACATTTTATTAGCTTGTTGCAGAGGATCCATACTGGCTTCAAGTTTGTTTGTTTCTTTGCTTTTAAATATTCATTAAAGCTTTCATCTATATCATCTTTTGACTTTTTATTACATGTGAAGTTTGAAGGTGATTTTTTTGTGATGAACCAATGATTGAGGAGACTCAGGTGGTAAAGAGTATGATTGAGGAGATGACACTGGCAATGAATTTGATTGTGGAGATGGTGGTGGTAGGGAAACAGACTGTTGAGAAGAAAGGGGCAGTGCTGTCTGGGAATTTAATGCATCAAAGTTTTCTTCTTTGTGGTCATCATGTACTTCTGATTGCATTGGCAGATTCCCTGAAGTCGCGGTATTTAAAGCTTTTATAAATGGTAAAGCAAACTGCATTGCAGCCGATAGGTAGTAAGGCTTTTTTGATTTAGCTGAAGAACCACTTGGGGCTGGTTTCATATGCTGCACAAACACTGTTCTTAGGTTTTTCCATTTCTCTTTGCATTCATTTCCTGAAATAAAAAATATATGTGCATACAGCGTTATTTAAAATTAACAACAAATAATTATTTAGAAATATTACAACTAAATTAATTTTTTGTTTCAGATATCTTGCAACTGGAGGCACATTCGTCAGTCTTGCTTTATATTTTGCAAGAGGAGAGAATACCGTTTCACAAATTGTAACCGAAACTACAGCCATTATATGGGATGTATTAAGAGAAGAATATATGCCCATTCCAAATATAGAACAATGGAAAAAAATTGCAGAACGCTTCTTTTTATTATGGAATTTACCTAATTGCTTAGGCGCTATTGACGGGAAGCATATTCGTGTGGAAAAACTTCCCAATTCAGGATCAACTAACTTTATCTATCGTATAGATGGCATGTAGTGACACTGATGGTCTATTTACATTAGTTGAAACTGGTTATGCTGGCAGAAATAGCGATGGCGGAATTTTCCGTGCTTCAGCTATTAAGCATTGGATTGAAAATTAAGTCGTAAATTTCCCCCTATTTTCAAAATTACCCACTGACGAGAGCAATAATCAATTCCCTTACTAATCTGTTGGTGACGAAGCATTTCCTTTACTATGTTACCTAATGAGACCATATCCACAACGTGCATTGAATAATGTAAAAAGAATTTTCAATTATCAATTAAGTCGGGGAAGACGTATCATAGAATGTTCATTTGGAATGATGGCTGAAAAATTTCAGGTTTTAGATACTTCAATAAAATGTCATACACCCAAAAAAAATCATTAAAATAATAAAATCTGTTTGTGTTCTATATAATTATGTACGAAAACGGGAAGGCATACCATATAATCCACAGCAATTTGAAGACAAAATGAATAGCTCGGCCGGATATCCCGAAATAGAGCCACAAAATCTTCAAATAACTACTCAATCTTCGGCAAGCAGCCTAAGGAATTATTTATCTAACTACTTAACTCCAGCAGCTGCGCTTCCATGTTGTATAACTTATTTTGAACTAATTTAAATAAATAAATATATATATAATAAATACATACCTGTTAAATTTAGTTCTTTCCCAATAGCATTCCAAGATTTTTCAGTGATGTCTTTGCGTGAATATTCATTTAACAAATAGTTATATAGACAGGGATATTTTTCCACTTCTTGTACTAGTCTTAAATTCATGGATTGTTCCGATACTTTCGCCGTTTCGCGTGGTTGTTCTTCTGCCATTTTCGCAGTTTCTACCAAAGAAACTAGAAACAAATCACCGAGCAACTCTGCATGTCGAGTTGCCGATGACTAATCACCAACGCGTTGCAAACTGGTTACCAACTAGTAGCGCCGTGTGCGGCTGCTAATTGAAATCAACGTGCGGCAACTATTTAGCGACTGATTGGCGATTTAAGTTTGCAACTGGTTTCTTTTTAGTCGCTTCGTGTGCGGAGGGCCTAACAGTGTTTTAATACCACACTGTTGTTGGCTCTGCTGCAAACAAATTGTCTGTACAAGCTGTCTGCCACGATTGCCTCTTCGCACAGGAAAAGGATCCTATGTCATGTCGCCGTTTTTTTTTTTAATGCGTTTTCCCATTATTAAACATCTCAATAAGAAATCTTTTCAAAATCATTAATACACCTTTTACAACCTTCTTAGCCGTGTCAGT
>JAHWFO010100177.1:0-14052 GCA_023313115.1 Rhysida immarginata
ACTAACTTCACAACTCTGACTGAAACACGAAATTAACCCCCCCCCCCGGAGGATATAGGAAAGTAGCGGCAGCCCGGAATTCATCTATTTTTACCCTTTTATCCGCACTTTTTAACTCCACCCCAATTTTTTAAATGGAAAAATTGATTTTTTTGAACGTAGTGTTTAGAAAATGAACAAGATTATGTAAAAAGGGTTTTATCAAACCAAGCTTTTATAATGCTTTATTTAGTGGCAACAATACAGCTTAATTTTGCAACAATAAACAATAGATTCATTTACCTCTCGCCATAACGAAATGTCCAATTGTTACAACAATCAATTCGTAGTAATGAGTTAGTACCATTAGAACACGAACCAATGAACCGATTTGAAAATTTTTTTCTTTATCATAAATTGTCATCGATTCTGCATAAGTGTGTCAAATTGCAGCTCCCTAGCTTGTCGGAAAGTTGGTTTAATATTGATTACAAGATTTGACCTAAACAACTAACACAGCAAAGTTATAAAAAGCTTTTAAAAAGAGCTCTATCTTCTTTCGTTTCTCATCATTTCCGAGAGAATTATATATCACTTGCCATATGTTGTCATAGTTCTAAAGGCCAAGTGACTGCCACCCCCCACAACTCCGACCCTACAGGAATTATTTGGCCCAAACTTTATAGTAGTGTAGTTCTTGCTTAGAACAATCTTCATATCGAATTTCACTCCTTTGCATTCATATATACAAAAAAATACACATAGATCTTTTGGTCCCCTCTAACTCCCACCCCCAAAACTCCGACCCCAGTGGGCCAATCAAAACCAAACTAAATAATGAAGGTGCATATGCGCAAAGTAAGCTACATTCCTAATTTCAACCTTCTACTTCAAAAAATGCAAAAATTACGGAGGGGACCGAAGAACATTGTAAAACGAATACATAGCTGTATTCTTCTACTACTTAACAATACGACTTGGTTGACTAAGGCTGATAACTGGTTTGAAACCTCTTTGTTTCCAAGTGGGATTAACAGCCTGGAAAGCTCTAAAGGTTCTTGGTATTGAGAGCTAATGGAGCTAGAAACTGTAGACATAACTTGACAAGAACGACAGGAAACCACTAATACACATAAGATATTTATTAAGACGTATGGCAGCTGGGGTGAAGAAGGCAGCTTGGCTGCCGAAATGCGCATACGTCTTAATAAATATCTTATGTGGATTAGTGGTTTCCTGTCGTTCTTGTCTTCTTGCTAATGAACAAGGAATTCAACTAAGCTGAACTTGTTGATGAGCTTCTGCTAGCATTTACTTACTTACTTTTCAAAGCTGCTTATCCGTTAGGGTCGCGGGGGCAGCAGCCCTATGGAGGATCTCCAGCGATCGCGATCTTCCGCCATTAGGCGCATGTCCTCCCTGGTAATATCCAAGCGACTCGAACCCAGATTCTCCATGTAGTCTAGCCACCTGGTTCTAGGCCGACCCCTTGGTCTCTTACCCACCGGCTTGGAAAATAACAACTGCCTAGGAAGACTAGTTTGCGGCATCCGTATCACGTGGCCATACCAACGCAACTGAGATCTCTCAATGCGGAGAAGTAGCGGCTCAACTCCTAAAGATTCCCTTATTGTGCTGCTGTACACTCTATCTAGTAGGGTAACACCTGCCACACCTCTCAGGAATCTCATTTCGGCCGCTTGTACCCGCGATCGCACTCTTTCGGTCATTACCCAAGCCTCATGACCATAGGTGAGAATAGGGACAAAGATAGATTTGAAGACGGAGAGCTTGGCTTTGTTACCCAGCTCGCGTTTCGTAACCATGGATCGCCACAGTTCACGTCTGACTCAGCTTGCTGCACCGATCCGAGCATCCAATTCTTTCTCCTGCCGTCCATCACTCGTGAATGCAATCCCGAGATACTTGAATTTCTCCGCCTGTCTCAATGAGGCTCCCCGAACATTGAAAGGACCAGAACCTCAGTTTTAGCCACACTGATCTTCATCCCAGCTTCTTCACATTTGGCTGCAAACCGGTCTAGTGCATGCTGAAGGTTCGTGCGGGAAGACCCAAGGAGGACAAGGTCGTCAGCAAAGAGCAACCTCTTCACCAGGCAGTCGCCCACACAAACACGCTCATCGCCTCGGCTGCCCCTGTCTATCCAGTCCATAAAGATAATGAACAAGAGGGGCGACAGTACGCACCCTTGGCGGAGTCCAACACCCACGGTGAACGGTCTTGACTTAATGCCATTTATCCGGACAGACATCTCAGAGCATTCGTACAGAGACATGATAGCAACCAGTAATTGCCCATCCACTCCATATTCTTGCAACACTTGCCAGAGCTTCTCCCGAGGAACTCTGTCATATGCTTTTTCGAGGTCCACAAAGCAAGCGTAGGCCTCTAGCATTTTATAATTTTAAAGATTCATTTCCTCTAATCCCTCCTCCACCTATTATGACATTAGTGATGAACATAGAGAAAGGTTCCATCAGGATATTTCTATGATGGAGAGGCAGTATCAGGGAAAATGGACCCTAAATGCTGGACCTTCCTTCGGGATCTTCCAGATGCCAGATACAGGGTGTTGTAAAAATATACAGGACACTACTGGTGGGTAGCCTATCCTCTCGCTTCAGGGGCCGCTTCATAATTGGGAAGTTTTATTTTGAAATTGGTAGAGACTATACAATAGAAAAAAGGGAGAACAGAGTTTTATATTCTGTGACATGTAAAGACTTAAAAATAATTTACAAAGACATAAAAAAATTACCAAATTATTTTGAAATTATTTAAAATTATATGCTGTCGTCCATAGATGGCGAAACTTGTACTGCATTTCAAACAAGAACTTTTATAGACCTTGATTTCAAAATAATTTTGTAATTTTTTTGTCTGTGTAAATTATTTATTATGTATTTACATGCTACAGAATATAAATTAAAGATATGACGTCTCAATTTTCATTTTTACCAATTTCGGCGTCAATGGGTTAACAAAATAAAATTTCCCAATTATCGTTTTATGAAGCGGCCCCTGAAGCAAGACGATAGGCTACCCAGCAGTACTATCCTGTGTACTTTTGCAACACCCTGTACAAAACAAAGTTCTCGGCAAAACGGGTCTAATACACTCAAAGTTGAACGTTTAACTGTTTGCCGCATTTCAAAACATTTAAGGCACCATAAATGCAGCATCTTTTCCTTTGTATCCTATCCTGAACATCATATTTTTTACTACTACCTTCTAACGGCAAACTACGGAACTTCGCGGGCGAGATTTAAAAAAAACTTGAATTTACCTCTCTATTACCGTAAGATTTATTATGATCCGATGTTTAGTTTGCTTGTTATGAATTTTTGAAATGCATTACCAGCGTATGAGTAACCTTGTATAAGACGCGTCCATATCAGCTGTCATAAAGATATTGAATATCGATTATTGATAGTTATGATTTTTGACCGTATCCGTCGAGATATTGACTTCTTGTTATTGATTTTATGTGTACTGTTATTTTGGTTCCATTTTGCTGTGACTCGCCATATTCGATTATAACCTAATTAGGAAATTGCATTTTTTCCATTAGGTCTCAGGAACTTGGTTTGGATGCCATATTTGTCATCAGCGATGAAAGATGCATTGATTTTATATATCATAAGTGTGGCAACTTTAAACAAAGTGCGGAGAGACGGAAATATAGAATTCAGTAACGAACTTATAAAGCAATCATCCAAGGGAAATTTTTAACAACTGCGGCTCGAAGATAATCAATCATGAACGAAGTTCGTTGATAACTGCGACAGCAATGCTTGTTCTATTGGCACGGATGCTGAGTCACAATTTTTAACGCGATGATATTGGCTAGTCCGGTTGCATTCATACATCGAATTTCCCTTGAATTCAGTGGGGATTCGTGAACCCGACTTTCCATGAATTCAGGAGACCAGTTCCATACCAACAGAAAACGTTCCCTACTATTACCATAACCTTGAGTTTTCTCGATATGGCATGCTGGCAGAAAAACCTCCTATCTTTCGTGGGGTTCACAGAAAAAGACGTATATCCTGATTCGTCAGACCACATAAACCTCGTCCAAGCACCACGTTCCTTACACCATTGTAGGGGAACTTCCATAAATCACGAGTTCTTTATTCGGATTCGCTTCAACTCTGAATAGTCGTGAATAGTCTTAGGTGTTGCACAGTGGGTGTCCTCGTTCATGATTGATTATCTTTGAGCCTCACTTGTTGCCCTTTTTTGAATTGCAAAGAGTGTGGATTCAACGATTGAATACTTTGAAGATCGTACCTTTCGAGAATTCAGTGGGCTGTTCGTTACAACTAATAATTAGTCCCCTTTCCAGGTCTTATTTTTTCTCTATGTTCTAACAAGCTATATGATTAGACTTACCCAGCTTTTTTTTTAGATTTGTACAGGCTTTAATCATATGACCTCAAAATATTTTGCATAAAAACGGATTAAAAAAAATTAGATAGAATTAACAGATGTTTCCGAGATAGAAACTCTTTAAACAATGTCGATCACCACATAGTATAGCACTGTAAATCATTAAGAAAGAGATTGTTATTGAGAAATAGCTCTGAATGTCTTACCTGTTATCGAAGAAGACGATTCCACGCTGGCAGTTATAAAAAGAGTCACTATAGTTAGTAGATACAAAGAGAGCATTTTGATTCCTTTCTTGAGAGATATTTTCTAAGTAGTTTTTTTATAAAGAAAATCAGTGTCACGTACGAAATTTTACAAAGGAATTACTTGCTTCCTCTTTCATTGTAAGTTCAGTCGACGGAAACGATGACAAAGGCGGGATATTAGATCAGACCAGTGAGCTTTAACAAATAAGGAGATCAGGAGGAGTCACTCTTGTTTTCTCTTTGTCTCGTTTTAGTTTTTTTCATAATAATAATTATTATTATTGTGTTTGTTTTCTTTTCTTTGTTGACTTAACTGTGACTGTTTCGCTCTGTGACATTAAAGGGAAGTTGGAGGATTTTATGACTCTATATTCGGAATAGTTTGGTTTCTACTTCTCTGTGGGAATATGAGGAAGTAGTGTGAATATAAAGATGGGTAAAAGAATTTTGTTAAAATATTTAAAGTATAATAGTCTGAAGGCGTTAAAACTGATCGACTATGGAACTTGAATTCAGATCGTGAAATCAGCGATGTTCTCAACTTTAATATAGCCTGGATGTTCTTTTGTAATCGTTCATATTGTTCAACAGAATCATCTCCTGAGCGGCTGACTCATTGATTCCTCTAAGGGTCTATTTTCTTGAAAACGATTGTATGACGAGATCAGTTTTCTGTATGACACGTGTATTTTCCAGTTACGAAAAAGGAATGGTGCAATTCATAAGTACAGTGCTTAGCCTGGCTTATGGTCCATTAAATGGTTATGGTCATTTAAGAAGGACTATTTGGAGAAGGCGGTTTTTCATATGTGCTAATTATCCTAAAGTTGAAATGTGATCAGCTTCATTCTAAAGGCTGTCAACATAATCTAGCGACAAAGTCAGCCGCTACACCGATGCACATGCGCATAGTCGAAGAAGATTTTTAAGATTAATCAAGAAATTGGAAATCACTGCAGATAATGCTCTTTTATAATAAAGCGAAACAGGTTTCCACGTTTCATTTGTTTAAATTACCGCGGAATTTATTGGCTAGGGAGCATAACGTGCTTTCGGCGGATGGATATTTACGTCCTGATCTTGTTAAATGCCATGTAGCCAATCCGAATTCTCGCTCCATTTAGATTGACAAGTTTTAGTCGCTGTAATACGGTCAAAAGGAAGTATGTGGGGATAATAACTCAACACATGTGGGTGCTTCCACTCCGCGGTAACGAGGAGTAGTCTCAATGCTTTTTCACTCCGGACATTTAATTCGCTCCGATCCTATAGATAAAGCTTAAGGGAAAATTCTTGAAAATTTATGGAGGAGAAAGAATTTTAAATCAAACTAATTTTATTCACTATTAATGTAACCAATCATTATTAATGGTGCCATGTTTCCAAATCTTATTTCATTCGCAGTCTATCCTCATGAATTAAACATTGAACATACGAGGCGAAGTCAATCAGTAAGTTGTAACGAATATAGAAATGAAACAAATAAAGAGTACTGATGTGAAAACTACTTTTATTTTTCCACATAATCTCCTTGTACGTTGAGGTACTTGTCCCATCGTTACACAAGTCCCTCAAAATCAGCAGCATAAAATTCTTTGGGTTGCTATCTGAACCAGGTAGTGACTTCCTTTTGTACACTTTCATCTCGAGAAAGTATTCACCCGAAAGATATTTAAGAGGCTGCTAGAGTTCAAGTGAAAAGTCCTCGAGCATCCTCCCTGTACGCTTAACCTTGCTCCAAGCGACTCTTACACATCATCCTTCGGGTGAACACTTTCCCTACGATGAAGCTATTCGGTCCTCTTAATCGAAGCGACGATGAAGCTGTACAGAGGGAAGTCAGATGACTTTTCCGCGTCAGGGGCTGGTTATCTAGCTGGCTTTGGTAAATGTAAATATTTCGTCATTTTTCGTCATATCGTCATAGAGACCATCAAACACATTTCTTCGTCTGACTGACTCAAGGATGTTTCCGTGCAAATAACTGTGTTTGTTTTTCCTAGCCCATGTGGACATTTTATAATCATGGCATGTTAAAAACTTCAAGAATTTAAATTAAGAAAAGTAAATATAACCATAAATGCCACAAATTCGAATGAGCAAATAATATATTCTCCTTTAGGCTATCGTTTAATTCCAAACGGTAAGCAGCTTCCGATGCCAGCGGCCAGATGGCGCCGAAAATAAATGCATTAAATCGGTACGCGTCTCGCGTCCTGATAATTTTCGTCTTGACCTGTTCATGTATCCTTAGATTCCATCTTAGATTTTAACAAGAAATTAAGCCTCCCGAGGATAGTATAGGAAAGTAGCGGAAGCTCTGAGTTCATCAATTTTTGCCCCTTCATCTGCACTTTTTAACCCCCCCCCCCAATTTGTTTTTATCAAAATATTTATTTTCTCTAACTTAGGGTTCTTTTATATATTCTAAATACTATTATCTTTCCTTTCTAATCATTTTCGATCGAATGATATACCACACGACATATGTTGCCATAGTTCTAAAGACCAATTGACCGCCACCCCCACAACTCCGACCCCACTAGGACAATTTGGCCCAAACTTCATAGGAATGAAGATTTTGCCAAGAAGAATATTCATATCGAATCTCACTGCTTTACATACCTAAATACCACATGGATCACTTGGTTCCCTCTAACTCCCACCCCCATATTTCCGACCCCAGTGGGCCAATCAAAGCCCAACTAAATAGTGAAGGTACTCATGCCCATAGTAAGCTACATTCCGAATTTCAACCTTCTACCTGAATAAATGCAGAAATTATGAAGGGGACGGACGGACGGACGGGCAACCGGACATTTTGAAACCAATAAGTAGCTCCATTCTTCCGCGACTTAATAATCAGTATTTTTACATTTGTGGGAAACAATGAAGGTTACATTGGTGCTCGGTCTAAGATAGTCAGGTGACTTTTGAATTTCAGCACGGCTTTCTAGAAACTACCAAGCCTGAACATTGAAAAGATAAAACATTGTCACGTCGATCTGATGGTGCCGAGGCCAACGAGAGACAGGCCAGGGCACTCAAAAGTCACCTGATCATCGGGGTCCGAGCAACAATCCATCCTTCATTGATGAAAAATCACTGATTGTTAAAATCCAAAATGGATACAATGAAGTATGGATTGTTGTTCGGACTCCGATGATCAGGCGACCTTTGAGTACCCTGGCTTGTCTCTCGTTGGCCTCGGGTAGTGCTCAAAACCCACACCACCTAAAGAGAAAGCCTGTGCCGGAAACGTCACACATTATTAAAACGTCTGAAGTAGTCATCTTTAATCGTATTTCTACAATAATAAGCTCTAAATTATGACCAGGTATGATGATGTAACAATGTATGACGTTTCCGTGCGCAGGCTTTCTCTTCAGCGAGATAACAAGCGGAAAAACACTGTTTTCACCCAAGATGGCGACAGTGAAGGTTGGATTGTTGCTAGCACCCCGATGGTCAGGTAATTTTTCCGCTTCCAGTTTTTGTCATCTTGTTGGCCTCGGCAGCTTCATTCCATCCCGCTCCATAGACGCCTTTGACTTTATGCAGAACTTCGATTAGTTTTTTAAAGCACGACATGACTTCGATATTTATTATCTTTATTATTTCTATAACTTAAATTCGTGCATTTAATTAATGTTATACTTGGAGTAATTAATTAAAGTCTTGGCGTAATTACCAACAATGTTGCGTCTCATATGCTGGCATTAAATAGTGGAATAGTTTACCGGAACAAGTTCGCTCATCCCCTTCAAGCTCAACTTTCAAGAAAGTACTGAAATCCAACAATCCACTTACTAACACGAATTCCCTTTTTACTATCTGAATTTTAATTGTTTATAACCCTATACTCTGTTATTATTATTATAATAATCTTTCAACCTATATTGTAATTTGAAAATTATGAATAATACAGTATTCCCTCCGGAGACCCAAGGTAATCTAGAATAACAGGTAAGTCCAGTTTGTCAGAAGTGCTTAATGCGCATGCGTATTGTGACGTCACTGGATGACTTAAGGCTTTACCAGGGCATGACCTCCTTTATTATTACTTAAATTATGGATGCTGTGTTAAATCTGTGCTAGCCCAGTTTCCTAATTATGTCACACCGCGGCGCTACTTAAGCACTCGATTTGCCTTTAGATTACAATGTAAATCAATGTAAACAACCATTAACTTCTTGGGGTTTTTTTCGTTTTTCACTTTAATTTAAAACTATAAAAGAGCTTAAATCACTTTAATGTAAACGTATAATAACTAATGTTAAAAATAATAAAATAAATAAGTTATACCCCATTTCTTGAGAATTATTATTACACTCCAAAATGCCGCCTGGGGCGGATCGCCCATTTCTTGACAATTATTATTACCTTTTAAAGGTGCCGTCCGGGACGCGTATTTCACAATGGTACATGAAAACTGCAACTGGTACTGTTATATCCAACCAGGAACAAAAGATATAAAAATATTCAAAGTATATATAAAAATATTTCTTTTATTTTTTTAAATATTTATTTAAAATTTCAAGATATTTTTTATCTTTACAATTGAGTCAGCAAATGAAATATGCACTAAATATCTGTTGTTTTTTTTTAAATATACTATATTATATATACTTTATATAAAATATATTTTAATTATGCTTTTATTAAACAATTTTATCATTGGATAAAACAATAGCGGTTGCAGTTCTCATGTACCATTGTGAAATTCGCCTCCGCGGGGGGACGAATTGCCGCCTCCGGCTACCTCTCGCTACTTCCCTGACTTTGGACCCTAACATTTTTTATAAAAAATTGAAATAAGTACTTTTAATCGGAAATTTTTATAATTGAAAATAAAATTTTCCAAATAAGTCACATTTATTTTTAATCGTAAAATAAACGATCAAATTGAAGATTTTTGATGACCGAGACAATTTGCTCAATTTTGAATTTTTTTTAATTAAAAATTTTAAAAGTATTTTTAATATAAAAATATATTAATTGAAATTAAATATCAACATGAATTTAAAATTGGTTAATTTAGTTGCGAAGTTTACATGAATATTTTAAGCTTCTTAAGATAATTTAAGCAACTTTCTTGACTGTGGCTTAAGAAGCAGCTGCAGTGCGTTACCTGCCTGCGTGATCATTTACAATGCGGATGTAATAACAAACTAAAATTGTTTTCATTATTTTACCAACCATCTTGTTAGCTTCTAGTCTTATTATGGTTAAGGGGAATCTTCTCTTGGGACTCATTAACTACATTTCTCACATTAGTTCTGGAAAGGTCATTAATTGCTTGTTCCCCTTCGAAGTGCGGTTTGGTCATTATATACATGCAGAAGATGATCAGTTTCAAGAAGATAATGCTCCCCACAAACCAAGAACATTGCTTAGAGTTTGGACAACCCATCTAGTGAATTTGTGTGGAATGTCATTAAGCAGGACATAATAGCAATGAACTCGGATGGAGTTATCGAATGACTAGTCACGCAACACTGTTAAACACTGAAGAGCAGTCATATACGGAGGTTGAGTCAAAAGTAGTGGCCGATCACCGCGCAAACTTTTAAATTGGCACCAGACAGGAACCACTCATTGCTAATCTTCAAAGTAGATTCCATCATGGTCGATGGTCTTCAACCATTAACCAGTTGGCGGATGCCCTCGCGAAATCACTCCTCCGGTTTCTGGGCGAAAAAGTCACGCACGGCGTCTTCAATCTTACTGACATTGGCGAAGCGCCGTCCACGCAGGCAGTGCGCCATGGACCGGAAAATATGGTAGTCGGAAGGTGCCAGGTCGGGGCTGTAGGCTGTATGTGGCAGAATCTTGATGTCCTCCAAATCCTGCAACTTAAGCGATGTTCTTCGCGCCCGGTGCGGTGGAGCATTGTCCTGCTGCAGGAGGGCTCTCTTTCGGTTGACCAGGGCAGGCTGCTGAACGTCCAGGGCGGCGTACATTCGCTCGAGCTGTTCAGCATACAGGTCAGCGGTGACACCACGACCATCAGGGACCAGCTTAGTGTGCACTAGGCCTTTACATGACCACCAAAAGCACAGCATGACCTTCTTCTCGAATCTGGCCCATGTCTCCAGACGAAAAGCGGGAGAACACCGTCGTGCTGTCTGTTCATAGGTCACACCTTGGCTTTCCACCCTGCAAATTTCTACGGCTGCTGCTCGCGCACTGGCAACGCCTCCTAAAGATAAGGCCTGAGCGCGAAAACGTCATATATTGTTACATCATAATCCGAAGATACGTGTAATCCCATTTCTACCAATAATAAGCCCTGAAATGCAATTAAACGTATCTTCGGATGATAATGTAACAATGTCTGACGTTTTCGCGCTCAGGCCATATCTTTAGGAGGCGTTGGCACTAGTCCCCTTTTTCCAATAGTGACGAAGGAGCCCGCGTATCACCAATTTTTCTGCTATATTTTTACACTGGCTGACGCAGATAGCACAATGTCTACGGCATTCAAATTCGTACTACGTTTCTTCACATTCTTTTCTCTTAATAAACTGCGATATATCCTCGTGGTAAATGGTCTTCGCCCAGAATTCGTCAAACTCTAACCCCCCCTCCCGAGTCGGCCACTACTTTTGACTCAACCTCTGTATTACATCCAATAAATGATTCACCATAATCTTCAAAGTAGTACGGTCATTTGAATCGAGTCTGCTATTAATTCCAGTTCTTTGCTTATAACCTTCTAGAAGCTCTTTGACGATCCACTCCGCATATTTGTCCACTCTTAACGATTTTGGGACTGTCGCCACATGCCCATGAAAAAGTCGTATTTACTAAGCCTGTTGTGAGTGTTGGTCCTGGAGAATGTGGACATGGGTCGGCACTTGGGCTTCTCCTCGGCGATCTCCTCGGAGATGAAGTTCGTCATTGCCAGCGCCATCTCTTCGCCGTTATTTGACAAGTTTTTGTTATTCTGACGCTGAATTGCTTTCTCGATGATGATTTTCCGGTATCTGAAAAGAAAGCGCACCAAAAATAAAAATGAACATTGAGAAATAGGGTCATCGGTCTCGGATGAGATTTTTAATTAAACTTAAGTGTATCGGCCTGCTTATGAACTGAAAAACTAACAAAACATGTACACTGACTGACCAATTAATACGAATATGTTATCAGCATCAGTTAGGTTCTGACATTCATGCACTACAGTTGTGACATTGACTCCACAAGATAAGTGCATTACCTAATGCGAACTTTTCCATAAATATTTCACCAAAATGTATCAACTCAGCTCCAGAGTATTCAAATGTTGGATCCTGAGCGAGATCGCCATGTACAAAAACTCATGATTTCTGTATATAAATAGAAAAGTGCCTCTACAGTGGCGTCTAGAAGTCGTAATTTGTCATTTGAAGACCGGAAGAATGTTATCAGGGCTCACGAATCACGTCGTTTTGTACCGACAGTAGCCAGAGAAACATTTGGCCGACCAAGTCCATCTTGGACTGCTGCATTGTTATCTTGCATATTACAGTTTTTTCAAGGATGACAATACTACTGTTCATTGCGCTGGGATTGGCTCAGCAGTAGTTGAGCAAGCACGAAGTTAACCTCTGTCATTTATCCTGGCCGACCCAGAGCCCCAGACCTAAATGCCATGTAGAATGTTTGAGAAGACATGTTGGAAGAAAATGGATACTCTTCCAAGAAATCTGCAAACAGGACGAAGAGAATGTCCGCTGATGGCCTGATCTCTTACACATTAACTCTATACCAATCCGCATAATGCTGTCATTCAGGCCAAAGACGATCCAATGAAATATTAAACACATGATTCGAATTCATAGGTCGGTGTGTGCTTAATAATAGTTTACGTGTATACAGTCGTTCCATAACTCCGTGACCATTGGGAAATGAGCATATAGAATAAAGTAAATAACCCGGGATTTAGTAGCAATGCAATTTTCGTAAAGCAATTTTCGTATTTTTATTAAGTAAAATACAAATTCTTTTTTCAAATTATCCTCCCTTAGCCTTCACGCGTGTCTTCAAACGTACCCTCCAGTCCCCATTGCTGAATGCACCTCCTCCGTTGGAAAACTTCTCTAAGCTTTTATGACGGATTTATTCAAAGCTTCCAAACTCCCCTGAGTCCTACTGCAGGTCTTTCTTTGATCCTTGACTCTTTTTTGGAGATTAGAAATTGACGTCCTATTGTTTCCTGCCTTGTATAATATTGCTATTGCTGGCATATTAAGTTCCTTACTTGACCTATTTCCAAGAATACGAGAGGAAGTCAGTAAGTTATAAAAGGTGATTTAAAAATACTTATTGGGATAGAATCTGAAACACAGGTAGATTTCCACGTTATTATTATCTTCTTATAGACCTCTCACAGTGTTTATAAACAAACGTTGACATGACGTCATAGTTTCTGGGTGCGCGCGCACTTTGGTAGGCAAAAGGATCGTCGCGATTACTTATGTGGTTTTTGGCTGGCTCACTTTGATTGCTCGACAAAAATAATGAGAAATTTTGTTTAAATTTGGTTTGTTTTAACTCATTTATAATTTTTTCAAGCTGCTGTGAAGTTGGACGTGCAACTAAAAAAAAAAAAAAAAATACATTCGAGTGGCTTTTTATAACATTCTCAAAAGCCACTCATTTGTAAAGAATCGAAGCATATTGTGATTGCAAGCTATCAATAAGAAGGATTGAACCCCACAAATGATTGAAAATATGTATAAGAAATTAAATTTTCTAACTGAGGCCGGAGATCAAAACAGCCAGATCATCCCGCTTTTTTACCATCAGTGTTGGCTTGGTTTGGTTGGTATTAACGTTTCAGCAACTATGGTCATATCAGGATGGCGTTATAGGGGGCGCAAATTTTGCTTCGCATGGGTTCTTTAACGTGAAGCCGGCAAACGACTACACGGGACCAACGGTTTTACTTCGCTTCTGAAGGAAATGGGTGATCTCAGGATTCTCTTTCTGAAAAAATGCTCGTTGTTCTCGGCTGGAAATGAACCCACGTCCTCGGGCATCAGAGGCGATGACGCAACCACTGGGCCACCGAAGCCGATGACATCAGATCAGCAGTGCATTGATCGTTATGAATGCTTTCAAATTTTCGTGCGAAAACATATTTGGCGTTTCGATGAGACAGCTGTAGATATCGAGCCATAACACCTCCGGCCAAAACGCAGGATTGTTCTACTAGCAATTTTGCGCAATTATACGGATCAAGGAAACTGACTCCTTTACTCAGAGTGAGTTTATGACTTTATTAGAAGCCAGTGAACAAGCGTGGCGTATAGTGGCCTATGCGTATGGGCAACGCCTCCTAAAGATAAGGCCTGAGCGCGAAAACGTCAGACATTGTTACATCATCATCCGAAGATACGTTTAATCGCATTACTACCAATAATAAGCC